>BQNB010081878.1:6034-29494 GCA_026074375.1 Tanacetum coccineum
CTTTTATTTGCTTAGTACTTTATCTGTTTTCAAAAATCAAAGCTTAATTAGGTCTTACTTAGCTTTAAAATGGATTCTTATAATTTAAAGGGGTGTTTGGGTCAGTGGCCAAAATGGGTTAAAATGTGTTAAAAAAACTTATTGCTTCACTAAGCCAACTTTCACAAGCTTTTTTAAGTTATTATAAGCTGTTTTCAAAAGTGTCTAAAGCCTAAATATAAGTTTTAAGGTACTTCATGTAAGTACTTTGAAATTGTAGACTTGAAGTTTTTTAAAACTGTTGGAAATTGGTGTTTGATTAAAAGCTTGTTTTAAGGCCTTGTTTAGTGTTTAATTAGTGTTAAAATGCAGTAGCAAAAATGGGGTCAAGTGTGCTTTGACATATGGTTTTAGAAGTCAAGCTGTCAAGTTCATTTTCAAGTTTAAAAAGCCCACTTTTTAATCTCAAAATTAGATAAGCTAAAGTAGTTTTTAGGTCTTGTAATTTCTTTTATAAGTAGTTAGTAGTATAATCTTGATATGTTTTAGCTTATTTTGGGTTTTAGTCCTCATTTTACAGGTTAAACTTAAGGCTGTAAAAAGCCATTTGCCTTTTAAAAAGAAAACCAAAACTCAGCTCATACTGAGTGTAACAGCCTTTTTCACAAGACTTTTTCATAGCTTATTTGATTTTCAAAATGTTTTTTATTGATGATTATTGTAAATTATTGTATAAGCTTCATTGTGATATAAGCCCTTAAGCCAGAAGGATCCATTAAGTAGCTTAAAAAAAGTTAGAAAAGTCCCTTTTTGGCTGTTTGGTCAAAATTTTTGGCCAAAAGCTTATTTGCTTTTCTGAGCTTATTGGCTTATTGGATTTGCCTTATTTAAGTTTAATCCTGCTTACTAGGTTAGTTTTAAGCCCTTTTATCTTATTTATCTTAGGTTAGAGCTTATTTGAGCTTATTGGTACTTTTAGTTTAATTTTTTTTAGTTTAAAAACCTTTAAGTGATTCTGTCCTTTTAAGCTTAGTTTAGACCATCTTGTTAGCTTATTTTGGATTCTTAGTGCTTATTAGAGTTAGGTTTAAGATTGTTTCTGCTTATTTTCTTTTTCTTTTTTGCTTATTGTGTTTAAAATGCTTAACAGTTAGCCATTTAGTTTTTTTAGCTTTTAAGTAATCTGTTCTCTTTTAAGTGCTTATTTCCAGCTTATTTTAGGTTTTCATAAAAAGTCACTTCACAAAAATTGCTTATTTTAGTTGTATAAAGCTTTTTCATAAATTTTTTTTTGCAAAATAAAAATGTTTGAGAAAGTGGGAAGCCCAAGGTGAGCCAAGGCTCGAACCCTAGACCTCTACCACCCTCAACCAAGCATTTTAACACACACTCTGCTACCAAATGTGCCCTTGGGTCTTTTCTGTTTTCCTTTGCACACTTTAATCTTTTAACCTTTTTTTAGTCAGTTTAGCTATAAGCCTATTTTGTCTTATTCCCGGCTTATTGTGATAAGTTGGTTTCTCCCTTTTATTTTTCTCAGATTTAGCACTGTTCAAGCTACTTTTCATAAATTTTTCAGATTTTTCTAAATTAGTTTACTATTTTTAATCTTTTATTTAGTGTAAATCTGTTTTTAATTCATAAAAAATTATTAAAAAGTCAAAAAAATATAATTTTTTTTAAATTTTCTTTTATCATTTAGGACATTTAAAAATTAAATTTGCATTTGTAGGGTTAAATTTGTAGTATTTGGTTTTTTAAAGAACGGGTTTTGAATCCCGTTTACGTTTTTGATTCCGTAATTGCCTCGTTTTTAGTTTAACTTGCCTTTTTCTTGCTTTTTCCCGTAGATTTAGAAAACCAAACCAAAATCTTGTGAATTCAAACATCAAATATCAAACCGACTTTCGACTCTCAAATTTGCACTCCTCGTTGGGAAAAACGACCCGGGAATATCATATACTACTCGGATTTCATTGATTTTCTTTCTTTAAACCTTTTCAAGGGTCACTTGATTTGGTTTGGTTAATATAAGTAGTATTATTATTTATATATACCTAAAGTCAGAAATCAATTTTTGGCGCCACTGTCGGGGAGGAGTGTAAGACGATTGTCGTTTCCGACGTTTGACAATTAGTGCTTTGAAGATCCTTCCGTGTGAAGTTATTTTGCTTATTTTCTTATAAAAATAAAAAAAATACAAAAAGATTTTCTTTTTCTTTTTTTATTATTACATATATAAGACAAGAAAAAACAAAAATATAAAAAAATTGTCCTTATATATAAATAAAATGAATCAATTATATAATACTCTCAACTTTGAGTATTATCATTTAATAGTTCCAAACCAAGATCAAAAACTTTCGTTTGAGGCTCTTTTTGTGTCACTTGCGAGGTACGGCTCACCTTTGAAAGTTAAACAAACTATAAGAGGGGTATAAGGAGGGTTGTTCCGAGGAACTACGACCCTAAAGGAGAAGGTTTTTAATAGCTTCGCGCTTTCCTACTCCTCCGCTCCTTTGTGCGTTTTTCTTTTAGAGAGCTACCATGAAGCTTGTTGATTATTAGGTTTAAGTTGTCTTATCTCATTATTCGTTATTAAAGTAAATCTTTGTGAATCAATTGTTGAAAAAACCAATAAAATTAATTTGTATAATTTCTTTTTTTTATATTTCTTTTTAGTGAATGAGCACTCGATCTTCGACTAGGTCTTTTTCCACCTCCGAAGATCCGAATAACAATTCGAAGAAGAACTAGCGTTGATCCTAATATTTTTGAACGTTTTTAAAGAAATCAATATGGCCGCTAATGTAGCCGGTAATGACGGACCACCTCCTGTGGGAGGAGATGGTTTACCAGTTCCCGACCTCCGAACGATGGAGGAGTTGTGCCAACCGACTTTGAATGGTTGGGGTGGACAATTGCCCCGATTGCAATTCACCCCCCCCCCCCCCCCCCCCCCCCCCCCCCCCCCCCCCCCCCCCCCCCCCCCTGGCAATATTTTTGGTCTTAGATGACATGATTCACAAGTTCAAAATTAGTGTTCCTATTTTCGTGGACCGAGGTGATGATGCCAACAAGCACCTTGACATGTTTTTGCATTGTCACCCTATGTTTGAAAGTGAATGGGGTCTTGATTGACGCCCTTCGTCTATATAATCTTCCTTACTCTTTTGCAAATCGTGACGCCGATTGGTTTGATCATTTGACAGTAATTCTATCACCACATTTGAGCAAACGGCTAAAATGTTTCTCGGCATGTCTTTTCACCTCTATGGTGACAAATGTTTAGAAAAATGAAATCACAAATTTCGTGTCAACGTCCCGATGAGTCGTTATTCACGAAGCATGGGAATGTATAATCTTTCGATTGATGTGGTCCTAATCACAACCAACGTTACCGTCACTAAAATAGGGATACTTTTCCTATAAGGTGTTACTTTAAGGCATCGTGATACCATCAATGCTGCTGCCGGCGGGACCTTTATGAAAAGGCGACCCGAAGAGTGTTATGATCTAATCAAAAATATGAAGCTACCTCAATGATTAGGTTCTTACCGCTCAAAGGATGTGGAGTCATATAGTTCTATCAACTTTTCTTCCGATCCGGGGAAATTGTAACACTTAAGGCTAAATGGCGGGAGGAAATAAGGCGTTGAACAAAATTTATAAAAGTGCTTCAAATAAAACAACACGTAAATGAAGTAGTTACTCTAGCTGGACAATTTTGTGGAGGTCCAACTTATGCTTTAGAATGTTTGTCCAGCCACGTTGGCCATAACTCAGAATATACTACGCTGCGGGAGCCTATATTCAAGGGTGGTAATTCTTTCCACCCAAGGTAACCGTTAATCTGATTAGCTATGTTCGGACAATTATCTCGGACCCCAGGTTTAATCAGAATCCAGGGTTTAATCAGAATCAAAACGAAGCAATCAAAATCAAAACTACCAAAATAGGAATCAAGGAAACAATCATAATCAGGGGAATAACCAAGGAAGAAACCAATTCTTCCAAGGAGCTAGTCATGTTCAAAACCCGCCTCCGGCTTATCAAGCACCGGCTCATCAAGCCCCGGGTTACCAAGCTCCGGTTCATCAAGCCCCGATTCCTCAACCACAAGTTGTGACTACTACTGAGTTCACAAACTACATGAAGGCAAATGATGCCATTTTGAAAAACATGCAAACGAATATGACCTCATTGACAAATTCCAATATTGAGCTTAAGAATATGTTTGGTCAATTCATGAAAATGAATACCGCTTCATCCTCGGGATTAGGAACACTCCCTAGTAATACCATTACTAACCCGAGGGAAGATTTGAAAGGTATCACCACCCGAAGTGGTGTTGCTTATAAGGGACCCACGATTCCTACTACTTCTTCTTCTCCTAAAGTAGTGGAACGTGAAACCGAGGTGACAAAGGACACGGTGCCTCCTACTAATAACGGAAGTACCAAAGACGTCCAACCTCTGGTTGTCCAAGTTGAAACTCAAGTACCAAATTCTGAGCCCGTTGTTGCTCCCGTTGTTGAGCCAGTTGAAGCTCCCGTTAGTGCTCCGAAGCCTAACCCGAAACCGTCAATTCCATATCCGTCTAGACTTAATGATCAAAAGCTCCGCGAAAAAGCTAACAACCAAATGGAGAAATTTTTCCAAATCTTCCAAGATTTGCATTTCGACATTAGCTTCGCGGATGCTCTCATTCTCATGCCCAAATTTGCTTCAACAATTAAGAGTTTGTTAAGCAATAAAGAAAAATTGTTTGAATTAGCAAGAACTCCGTTGAATGAGCATTGCTCGGCGGTTCTCCTCAAAAAGTTACCCGAAAAACTTGGAGACCCCGACAAGTTTCTCATCCCATGCGATTTTCCCGGAATGGATGTATGCTTAGCCTTGGCCGATCTTGGCGCTAGCATTAACCTCATGCCACTTTCCGTGTGGAAAAAGCTTTCCCTTCCCGAACTTACTCCTACTTGTATGACTCTCGAACTTGCGGACCGGTCAATTTCTCGACCGATCGGTGTCGCCGAAGATGTCTTCATAAAAGTGGGAAAGTTCCATTTCCCGGCCGACTTTGTAGTCGTTGACTTTGATGCCGATCCCCGAGTTCCTCTAATTCTCGGGAGATCCTTTTTGAAAACCGGACGTGCTTTGATTGATGTTTACGCGGGAGAATTAACTCTTCGTGTTGGCAATAAAGCCGTAACATTCAATCTTGATCAAACTTCGAGATACTCCTCTAATTATGATGATATATCGGTTAACCGAATCGACGTCATTGACGTTGTTTGTGAGGAGTATTCTCAAGAAGTTCTTGGATTTTCCATGAGTCGCAATCCCACTCCAACTTCGGATCTGATTGTTTCTACCTCTTCTCCCACTCTTACTCCCTTCGGGGATAGTGATTTTCTTCTTGAGGAAACCGATGCTTTCCTAGCTATTGAAGATGAGCCAATTTCACCAGAAATTGATGACTCTTACTATGATTCAGAGGGAGACATTCTTCTTCTTGAAAAATTTCTTAATGATGATCCATCATCACCACCTCTCCCTCTACAAGAACTTAAAGTTGTTGAACCTAAAAATGAAAAATCTTCAATTGATGAACCACCCGAGGTCGAACTTAAGGACTTACCGCCTCATCTTGAATATGCATTTTTGGAGGGTACCGACAAATTACCCGTCATAATTGCTAAAGATTTGAAAGATGAGGAGAAAGCCGCTCTCATAAAGGTTTTAAAGTCACACAAGCAAGCCATTGCTTGGAAATTATCCGACATTAAGGGTATTAACCCGGAATTTTATACACACAAGATTCTAATGGAGGATGACTTCAAACCGGCGGTTCAACACCAAAGAAGGGTCAATCCTAAAATCCACGAGGTGATCAAAAAGGAGGTTCTTAAACTCCTTGATGCCGGATTGATTTACCCTATCTCGGATAGTCCTTGGGTGAGCCCCGTACATTGTGTGCCGAAAAAGGGTGGCTTTACCGTTGTTGAAAATGAAGAAAACGAGTTAATTCCTACTCGATTGGTTACGGGATGGCGTGTATGCATTGACTACCGAAAGTTAAATGACGCCACCCGTAAAGACCACTTTCCATTACCTTTTATGGACCAAATGCTTGAGAGACTAGCGGGAAACGAATACTATTGTTTTCTCGACGGTTTCTCGGGTTACTTTCAAATTCCCATCGACCCTCAAGATCAAGAAAAGACCACATTCACGTGTCCTTATGGAACGTTTGCCTACCGTCGCATGCCTTTCGGCTTATGCAATGCACCGGGCACGTTCCAAAGGTGTATGATGGCTATCTTTCACGATATGATCAAAAAAATGATGGAAGTCTTTATGGACGACTTCTCGGTCTTTGGGAATTCATTCGGAACTTGCCTCTCCCATTTGGACAAGATGCTTAAACGGTGTGAAGACACCAATCTTTGTCTAAATTAGGAAAAGAGTCACTTTATGGTAATGGAAGGATTGTCCTTGGCCGTAAGATTCCAGAACGGGATTGAGGTGGATAAGGCTAAATGTTGATGTTATTGCTAGCTACCTACATCCCACCACGTAAAAGGAATTCGGATTTTTTGGTCACGCGGGTTTTATTGTAACACCCCCAAAATGGGTCGTAGCAGAATAAGCATATCCGGGGCATGTTACTTCTTAGATCAATAGCACAAGATATATAAGAACGACAAAAAGTCGTTTAAAATGATACATTGGATTTGATAAAAGACTTGTTACACAAAGCATGCAGCTTTACTTGTTCAGTGTTTGATATTACAAAGATTGACAATACATTTCCTAAAACATATTACATCCAAATCTTTAGCGTGATAACCAAAAGTGTCACCAATGTATCCCTGGCACCTCGTGCCTATTGACCACCTGAAAACATTGCTTTAAAACGTCAACAAAAATGTTGGTGAATTCATAGGTTAGTAAATTATAATATGCAGGACCGCAAGACTTTCCCCGTGATAATGCAACAGATGCAGACATCACAAAATCCAATTACGTTTTCCTAAGCTCATGACACTGAAGCTCGACAATTATATTCGCAATAATAAATATTGCTATTCTGCCCGATCAGATGTTCAACCCTAAACATCCCAAATCCGACATGCTATAACGTTCGTTCCCGGTGATAGCTAATCACCCGAACGGGGAGGTCAATCCCAAATAGATCTATTCATAACATTCGCGCTCACATAATGTAATTCATAACTACATCTATGCAATTGACAGTTCATGATAATGGGCTCAACTTGGGTTATCGCTACTTAGGCAAACACGTAATCAATATAAAATATCACTTGCGTCCAATTTATAAATCAAAAGTATGTTTCCAACCAAAGTTATAAATATTGAAATTCGTAAAAATTATGGGGCTATGAAACTCACCTTGAGTTAATGATAATCCAAATATCACAGATAATTCGTCACGCAAATCGTTAGATGCAACCTATTTAAATTAAGGTCGTATAAGTGCTAAGCATGGTAATTAACATCTATCATATACAGATTCTACATTAGTAGATCACCATCTAATTGTTTTGGTAAAATTGTGTTTAATAAGTTAAAACGTTTATAATTACTGTTTTAGTAAAATTGGCGTAACTTTTGTGTTTCAAGTCCGTTTGAGGTGTCTCTTGCGCTCACGTTTTCGTATTAAGTCGATTTATCAAAATTTGACATTTTCTAATTTTGGACCTAATGTTGTTGTTTCCGTGAAAAACAGTAACTTTTTACTGTTCACTACAGATATAAGTTCACTTATATCGTTTTTGTTGTCGTAAAACTCGTATACGTCGTATTTTCTTCGTTATAGCTCCGTTTTTAGCGATTCCTTCGAGCACGTTCTCATAATTGAAAGTTCTATTGATTTATGAGGTTTACAAAAATAAAAGTTTCTGTCATGAATAGTAACTTTTATAAAAATAGTTTTATAAAAGTATTTATTGTCGTAAACTCGCTTAATTTGTAACTTCTTCGTTATTGATTGAAAAATTACGTTTCTTATCATTTTGGAATCCTAAAAATATGTGTGATTTAATAAAAATGTCAAACCTTCTGTTTGTATAAGTTTTATAACTTGTTTTTATAAAGATTTTTTAAACCTCCGTTTAATTAACGTATAACTCGTAATTAGCGTATCTTTTTCGTTATTAATCCGTTTTTCGAGTTTCTTAGCTTTTTGGAATCGTCATGAGACGTACTATTTTATAAAAATATAAAATGGACAGGTTGTATGTCGAATTAAAACAGAAAGTTAGGATGTCTTTCTTGATTCCATATGTAAACTTTGTTTCTATAACTTTCAACTTTGTATTTTACCATAAGTCTTTTATACTATATATATATTATATGTCTTACATATAATAAAGTCCATTAGTCCATCTCTGTCCATAAAATTCCCATGTTAACAGTCCATAATAACTTTTAAACCATAACTTTCTTATGTAACCTTTAATCACTAGTTTTATACATAACCATTTTTACACAATAACCATGAGTGTACAAGTGTTATACTTCCAATATAACCTTATTTTAGTGTTCATATAACATCACCAAAAGTCCATAAACAAAATTAACATGTCATTTGCATTACTTTTACTTGTAACATATTAAGTAGACTTTATAAACCCTAATTTGTACATAATCATTTTTACACTTAACCAACATGTATAACACTTATAGATCCATTTTAACATGATATTATCAATATCACAACATATGTAAAAGTGTACAAAATGATTATCACAAGTAAAAACTCTTTTTACATGTTTAAAAATCCTAAATGGTGATTCTTGCTATAAAGAACAACATATGCATATAATGATAAATGTAAGAACATAAATGAGTTCTAGATGACCTTATGATGAATGATGATGATAGCCAACACAATCTAAACCCTTGTTTAGATTAAAAACCAAAGCTTGCAACCAAGAAAACCCTTGTTTTCCAAATGAAACCCTAGCTTTCCTTTTCTTGATAAATACTTGAAAATGGTTAACCAATGCTTGGAAACATCTTAGTATGCCTAGGAATGATGTGTGTATGTGTGTATGCTCTTAGAAAATCAAGGTATGGATTGCTTAAAGGGGTGTATGTTTGCCGTGGCTTATATGAGAGCCAAAGGAAGAAGTTTGTTTGATTTTTAGTTAAGTGTTTTGCTATCTAAGTATTTTTAGTTTAGTGTAGTTTAGATTAATTTGCATATTTGTGTGTTTAATTTTCTGCATTGTATATTTTTGCATATTGTGAGTTTGTGTGCATTATTACAGTTCGCTGTAACTTTCTGAGTCGAATACTCAATACGGCGTATTCAAATTCTTGGTTCTGGCGTATAAATTTTTTTCAAACTAATACAGCGTATTCGACTCTATCATCAATACGGTGTATTCAGTTTACTGAATACAGCGTATTAGGCTATTTGACAGTTTTTTTTTCTAGCGAATTTATTACAGGTTAAAATGGACGACCCCAACATTACTATGGAGGAGTATATTAGGCTTGAGGAAGAAAAAGATCGTAGGCGTGGTAACGTGTATAACTGGGAAACTGCTACGTATGGTAAGATCTAGGATAATGAAGACGTTCACGACCTCGGATCTGTTGAAACTGAATTTCCCATCTATAGTATTTAACGACACATTAACATCTGAAGCGGCACTCTTGTGTGATCCTATGGTAAGTTCTCTTAACAACGATGAAATCGACTTTAGAATATTATTTGACGAATCCGACGATAAATATTGCACGATAATTTTCGACAAAAATTCATTTTCGTACAAAATAATTTATGTCAATGATTTAAAAACGGATTTTGAAAATGATAATGATAAAGTCAATATGCCTTTGCTTCTATCACCCAAGCCTACGGTCAGTTATTTTGATGATTTAGACTTCTTTAAAGATTTCGAGAATGAATTTCCAGCCATTGTTTACAATGATGCTCAAATGTCCAAATCAGATTTATTAACTGAACCGATTTTAAACCCTCAACATATCAATGAATTTGATTTAAAAGATGAAACATCATTGTCCGAATGTGATGAAGAGGAACAAAACATTTTATACTTAAATGATCTATTTTCTTTTAACGTAATTTATCCCAATGATTCAAAATCGGATAAGGACAATGATAATGATAAAGTCGATATTGAACACTCTTCTGGGGATTTATCTGTCAAACCGTTGCCTGATGTAATAAATACCGATGTTGGTGCCTATGCACATGGGTCAAATAAGCTTTTGGAAACAAGTCATGATACATCTAATAAAATTTTCAAAACTAAAACTTTTATCAAGGGATTAAATTTTAATATCATGACTTGGAATCATCTTAACAAAGGGATGTCATTTATTTTCCTAATCAAGAATTTGTATGTTCCATTTGGCATCCCGTTCGACCCCAAATTGTTTTATAAGGATGGGATTAAATTAGGGCAAGTCTAACTTAAAGACTTTTCTGCAAATAAAAGTGCTTGAAAGTGCTTACCCCCGGGAGACAACCCGGAATGTATTTTAATATTTAATCGAGACTATCTTTCCCAGACTGTCACACGGGAGTATTCGTTCCGACCCGCAAGCGGCCATTGAACAGTCATGCACGTTATCAGTCCTTATTTATTTGATGCACTTAAAAAACATATTGTCAGTTCTGCAATAACCCTGTATCATTAACTTGATACGTTGTATCCACAGACTGACCCATATTTAGTTTATTTTAGTTTAGTTTAAATTAACCGTAGGTACCAAGATAGGAATGCACCGGTTTTTCCTATATCTTACGCAGGACCTCGTGAAGGAAATATCGACGAATATTGGTTGAGAATTTATGAATCTGGAAATCTTGAAGTGTTAGAGTCTTGAAACCTCAAGACGGCTGTTTAACTTAAAATCGTGCTCATAAATCCAAATTGGAGAATCTACCGGGCACAAATCAGGGGAGTTTCTCATTCTAATTCTTTTTAAATTCTCGTATTTAATGTTTTATATATACAACGAGGACGTTGTATAATTCAAGTGAGGGGATGGAATTAGAATGATCACTTGTCCAAATTTTCACAATAAAAAGCTTAAATTATGCTCAAATTTAAAAAATTTTCAAGCGTACTTTTGTGAAATTACTTGATACATAACCCGCACACAATAACCCTTTATTGAGATATTAGGCGAGATAATAACCTGCAGTTTCCAAATAGTTAGTACTAATATCCACAAAATATGAGTGTTCCGGTGATGTTGTAGACTTTAGAACTTGGCTTGGTATATCTATTCGAGACCTCAATAATGAGTATTATGAATTTAATTGGAGTAACCTGTTTAAATTGGTAAATCTTAGGATTACAACCAAATCGCCTATACATGTTATTTATTAACTAACAACATACAACTGTTATTAACCACCTAGTTAAACCCTTCCACTACTCATCTTTAGGAGTGATGATCCACTAGAACAACCCGTAGAGCCAATCCCTATTAGAGAATTTACAACCAAACCTATTTGTTTCATTACACCATACACCTTAACCTACCGTAAGCTTAACGTTAAATTTTATTGCGAAGTTGCATAAAGTGTTAAAGTTTGTATTTCCCGATTTTGTGTCATTTTCTATCTTGAGTGCGGTTTGAAAATTGCACATTGCAAATGGAATTGATATTAGAAGTCAAAGCTCAAGTGATTTTACTACCGTCACAATTATAGGTGAAACCTAAGAACGAAGAAATTACCAAAGGAATTATTATGATGGTGAAGATGGTGTGGAAACTCACCGAGATTCTGAGTATTTGGGAAAAAAATATAGAAAAAATGAGAAAAAAATACAAAAAAAAGAGATAGAGGAAGAATGATTGAAGATAATCGTTTCAAAAATCATTACCGAAGGAATTGAAATCGAAGATTCGATTATTCAGAGCATTGATAAACTGTCAAAAATATCAAGCGATCTAGAGTATTTACAAATGGAAGATATCGCACTTTTCCTTGTAAAGTATTAAACGTTTTTAGGATGATTGGAAGATTGATCGTTACGGGAACGCCAAAATTAGGTTGTTTTATTTGATCTATGATCAAGAACTTGTAAATAGTCTAGTCTATATGACACATAATAACTGGTCGGAAAAAAATGTCTAAGCAACTTGTGCATTAGCTATAATCAATTTTCTGATTTTTACTATAACAGACAATTTCTTACAGTCCCTCTCACCTAAAGATAAACTGTTGGTTTTACCCGCGAATATAGGGGGAAGTGATCGAGCGTTCAGCATTGTCTATTCCCTCGGTTACTCGGTCCAAGTCTTTCATGACTGTAGCTGCCTCGTTTGTTTCTTAATTTGGGTGAATGAGATAGAAGGTTCCTAACCTTATCATTCCATCCTAAACCTTGGTTAAAATGATAGAATGGGGATGTGATCGAACACACATGTCTATCCCGGCGTTCCGGGTGTGTATGTGTGCTTCATTTGCCTTGTTGGAGTGGTACTTCTGGTGAAAGATTGTAGAATGATTAAACCGTATGCCTTTCCATACAAAAACCTATATTTACCTTTATAAACTTGTTACTCCTTGGCTTTAATGGTGGAGATGTGTATCCTTGCCAAGCTTATGATAGAATACTCGTCATGACTGAGAAATTGAGCGAATTAGTTACATGTTACCACATAGATTAGTTGAGTGATTTGAGTGTTTTCATCTTCCTATTTCGTGAGGTGTTTGATCGGTAACTTGTAATTAGAATTCGAATAAGTGCTTTTAAACTGAAAATAACCTTAAGGGATACAATTTTATAAAACTTATAAAGCTACTTGAGGACATGGACAAGTAGGATTCAAGTAGAGGGATATTTGAAGACATCAAATAACGTCTATTTTATAGCATCATTTATCCCATGTTATTAACCCATTTTGTATAGTTATTGCAAAGAATTGTTACTTAATCGTTTATATTTGAGAATTGCAGTAATTATGGAGTAATTGGTGAAACTTAGCAAAAGGCGCGCATTCTGGAGCTTAATGAATATATTTTTGAAAGTATTACTATTCTAAAGAACCAAATACGCCGTATCCATCAAGTAAGATACGACGAATCCGTAACCTAGCCACAGATGATTAAAGATCAATACGCCGTATCCAGAGGACTCAATACGCCGTATTCAAGATATGGAATCA
The DNA here is from genome assembly GCA_026074375.1 of Tanacetum coccineum. Classification (NCBI taxonomy): domain Eukaryota; kingdom Viridiplantae; phylum Streptophyta; class Magnoliopsida; order Asterales; family Asteraceae; genus Tanacetum; species Tanacetum coccineum. The sequence continues at coordinate 19,202 of BQNB010081878.1, forward strand.
ATATAATATTCTAGAAAATATCAAACGTGACCAAGAAATCCCCAATACGCCGTATCCAACCCATTGGATACGTCGTATTGAACCGACTTTCATACCTTATAAATAGAAAACTCAAAAACAAGTTATAAGTGTGCTAAATCATATTCTTGATACCTAAACCACAAAATTTGATTTTCAAAAGAGAAAAAGAGTAGAAGAGGTCGAGCAACGTATTCAATTCCATAGGAGACGTCGTGTAATTCCATATACTTTAGTAATCCACTGGTACAAAAACTGGTATTAGTCACTCCAAAAATGTGTGCCGATATATGATATGTGCTTAATTACACATACCATTTACCTAGGAAAACGTGCTTAAAAGACTAAAAACATACCAAGAATACATTGTATTTGTGTGTTTTGCATTTGTATTGTGCAGGTAACGGATATCTAAGAAAAGGACAATAACGAAGCCAAAAACGACAAAACCAAGCACGAGAATGGAAAGAGCGTGAAAACCTAAAAAGTCAAAGTCAAAGTCAACCAAAAAGTCAACCAAGTCAAAGTCAAAGACGAAGCCGAAACCGAAGAATACTTAATGGGCCCACCCGCACCCATCTAATGGGTCGGGTCAGCCCATTAAGGTATTACATGAAGACCAAAAATAAGTTAAAGGCCCATTGCCTTTTAACTTATAACAAGCCCAAACACATAACCAAGCCCAATACCAAATCTGTTAACACCATTAGTCCCCAAGGACTGTGGTTGCAACAGAAGTATACAACTTCAGGGACTAAAGTTGTTAGATCCGCAAACATGTACACCACAAAGGACGATCCGTGTAACACAACCATACAAGCTGAGGGACCAAAAGTGTTAATTCTACAAACCTTTAACCCTGTTATCACCAAAACAGTAATACAAACAAAAAAACCATTTTTGGCGCCAAATTACTATTCTTGTGTCTTCAACCTCTGGCCCCTGCAACACAAAACAAACCCATCACCATCCCAACTCAACCCCACATCACATGGGCCAAAAATCCACCTTGGCAATCCTAAGCTTTCCCATTCGTCCAAGGGATGAAGACAAAAATAAAGGGTTGAGATCAAAGAACTTGGAGAGCACACAAGACAGATGGCTGAGATGATTTTGGACTTCTCCTCACACAAGAAACACACTCTTGTTTCTCCTCACACAGAAAACACACTTCAAAGGGCAAGACTTGAAGTATTTTAGTATAAATAGGCTCATTGTAAGCCTTTAAAAGGCATCTAGTTTTACTTTTCAGTATATATTTAACTTTGTTTTTAACTTATTTTTCTTTAAGCTTTGTACTGTTTAATTCAAGTTGAATGAAATTTAAGTTTTTATGTTAAATTTGTTTTTAAGTTAATGTACTTTGTGTTTTAAAAACATTTTATAAGCTCACAAAAGCTCTTTTTAACTTATACTTAAGCTGTTAACTTAAGCACTATAAGTTTTTCCATAACTTATAGTTTTTAAGTCCTTTTACTAAAAATCACAAAAAAAATCAAAGAATCTGTCAAAATTTCACTTGGAGCATGGTGTATAATGGATGGCCATGGGTTAGTGCTTATGTGGATAAGCTATAGGTTGGTTATAAGCTGATTTGAGTGCTTGAATCATTCACAAAAACTCTGGACCTTTGTAAGTTCTCAAAAGTCATTTTTAGCTTAAAAAGTTGAATCTGCTTATTGCTGGCTTACTGTGCTTATTATTGCTTATCTCTGCTTTATATGTCTTATTATTGTGGTTTGATCATGTTTTAATGCTAGTTGTAGTTTAAATCTTGTTGTTTCAAGTTTTGGCAAAATCTGTCTTAAATAGCTTATAAAGTAGCATAGTTGTTAATCTTGTTATTCTGGCTTATTTAGTTGTTAAAAGTTGTTCATTAGGTTTGTATTAAGCTAAAAATTATCTGGTCTTTGAGGTTTTAGTGCTAAATCTTAAGTTATCAAGCTCAAAATCATGAATATAAGTTTAAAGGGGTGTTTGGCAAAGAACAGTACTAACCATTGTTAGTACTGTTTTGACCCATTTGACCCATTTGGGAGATTTGATTACTAATTTAGAGGCCTCTTAATCTATTTTAGGTATTAGTTTAAGTTTAAAAACAAGTTTTAAGGTTTTATGTAGGCATGTTATGAATCTGTGTTATTAAAAAGCTCTCATTGTGCTTATTTTAATTCTTGGCTTAGAAATCTTTTAAGTTCATGTTTTCATGTTTATTTTGCTCTCTTAAGTCATATTATCATCTGGTCTCAAAGGTTTATGGTCCATTTCATGTTATGCAAAAGTTTTGAAAAACCTGTCATACTTGTTCTTCATTTTCAGTCCCAAAACACCCTTTTTGATTCATAGATTTGAACTAGTAAATGGAACCTTATGGACTTGAGCTTCTGAATATAAGCTCATTGGGAGCTTAACTTCATCTGTTTGGGCTTGTTTAACATTTCCAAATTCATTAAGTAGGTTTAAATTAGGTTCAAAGTTTGCTAAAAACTGAAAAAAGTTGTTAAACCCTCTGTGACAGTTTTGCTTAATCTTTGGATTTCTTGATGTTTATGTGTTTAAGCTCATGTTTTTAGTGTTGAATCTTGTAGTGTAATAGTTAATCTTGTTAGGTTTTGATTTGTAGCTTCTGAAAGTAGCTTTTTGTAGCTTAATCTAGTTTAAAATTAGCTTAAAAATCTGTTTTAGTTAAGTTTTGTAGAAGTTAAGTTAAATCTGCTTGTGTTCTTGCTTTTCAGTGCTTAAAACTTGTTCAAATTGCTTAATTTCTGTTTAAATTTGCTTATTAGTTAAGTTTTAGGCACTTGTAGCTTATTTGACTTAGGATTAGAGCATATTTAAGCTTATGAGCATTTGTGGTTTAGAATCTAAGTTTAAAAGCCTCTTAGGAAATTCTGTCCTTTAAGCTTAGTTTAGCTTATTTTTCTTTGCTTAATTTTGTTCATAAGTGCTTAATAGGTGTAGTTTAGTATCTGTGTTAGCTTATTTTTCTTTTTCATTAGCTTATTAAGGCTAAAAAATGCAGACAGTTAGCCCATTTTGCCCTTAGTTTAAAATAGCAATCTGTCACCCTTTTTAGCTTATTTCTTTGCTTATTTGTGTTTTTTATAAAAAGTAATTTTACAAAAATTGCTTATTTTTAGGTCCTTAAGCTTTTTCAAAAAGAAGTTTTGCAAAAATAAAAACATTGGGAGTGAAGGAGAAGTCAAGGTGAGCAAGGCTCTAACCTTAGACCTCTCCCCCACTCAACCAACGTTTTAACACACACCTCTGCTACCAAACGTGCCCTTGGGTCTTTTCCGTTTTAACTTGCACAAATTAAATATTTAACCACATTTTGGCCTTTTAAGCTATAAGCCATTTTCGGCTTATTTCCAGCTTATTTAGATAAGCTGGGTGACCTAATTTATTTTTCTTAGATTTAGCATTCTTCAAAGTACTTTTCATTTTTTTTAGAATTTTCATAATCAGTTTAGTATTTTTAATATTTAATTTAGATAAAAACTGTTTTTAATTCATAAAAAATTAAATAAAAGTCAAAAAATATATATATTTTTTAAATTTTCTTTTATCATTTAGGACATTTAAAAATTAAATTTTCATTTTAGGGTTAAAATTGTAGAATTTAGTTTTTTAAAGAATGGGTTTTGAATCCCGTTATCGTTTTTAGTGTTTTAGCCTCATTTGGCTTACGTTTTCGGTTTACTTTACTTTGTTCTTGCATTTTAGTCACTTAGGATTTATAAAAAGTTAAAAAATCATTTTAGGATTAAACTTTGATAAATTGGGTTTTAAGTCATGTTTTTTTAGGATCCCCGTTATCATTTTTAGTGATTTAGCTTTAATTACATTCGTTTTTAGATTGCCTTACTTGTTTTTCTCGTAGAATTAGAAAAACCAATCAAAATCTTTGTTATTCAAACATCAAATATCAAACCTACTCTCGACTTTCCATTGCATTCCTCGTACCGAAGAACGACCCGGGAATATCATATACTTCCGGAATCACATATATATATATTGATTTTCTTTGTGAATTTTGACTTATTACTTTGGTCAAAGGTAATTTGTTCAAAAATTTGCCCTGTTATATTATATATATATATTTTAGGAACGAATCAGTCTCCCAGGAGAAATAGTCTCGGACAACGGCAAACAATTTAGCGACAACCCATTTAAGGATTGGTGTGACAAATTGAATATCACACAGTGATTCGCCTCACTGAAACACCCGCAGTCTAATGGACTTGTAGAGAGGGCAAACCAGAGCTTAGGGTAAAGGAATCAAGGCACGCCTGGGCGAAGGGAACAAGAACTGGATAGAGGAACTTCCCCATGACTTATGGGCCCATCGCACGATGATTAAGTCAAGTCATGGTGATACCCCTTTTTCCCTGACCTATGGAACGGAAGCCGTCATACCTGCGGAAATCGGAATGCCCACCTACCGCACCACGGCAGTAGACACTGTACATAATGATGAAGAGCTACGGCTAAATTTAGATCTACTGGAAGAAAAGCGAGAGCGCACAGCAATCTGTGAAGCCAATGCCAAAATGAAGATGACAAAGTATTACAATGCTAGGGTCCGCGATGTTGCTTTTAGACTTGGAGACTTTGTTTATTGTAGCAATAACGCAAGTCATGCTGTAGCCGGTGGAAAACTTAGACCAAAGTGGGAAGGACCTTATGAGGTCACGGAAGCACTAGGTGATGGAGCATATAAGCTAAGGACTATGGAGGGCGCGGACCTACCGCGGACATGGAACATTGCCAATCTGAAGAAATGCTACCTCTAGGCTGCAGCACATGCATGGATGAACCCTCATTGTCGTTAGGACCCCTAATAAAAGTAATCCATGTATCTTTTAACTTTTTGTTCTTAGGGTATTAATAAAACTCCGCAGGGTCTAGCTAACCCTGCGACTTCTTTATTTTGAAAATTTTCTAAGTTACCTTTCCTCTTTTTACTTATTTGTTATTATTTGTCATTCCATGAATGCATGCACAATATTGTGACTATCTCCGGATGTTTATAGGATAAGTACCCTAATAATTGCTTGCCGCGTAAGAGGGTTGCAACCCCAGCGGCCACGGATTCTGTATCTTTAATCTGTGTACCTAAGACGTTGGGCGCATAAAGAAAGACTCCCATGGAGCACGTAAGTCACTAAACGTGCCATATATATACATCAAAGATAATTAAGTTATCCACTTACAAAAAATTGTTGCCCACGGACATCCATGAGAATATTACATTAAAAGACAGTAAATATCAAAGTGCCACAGGCGGTACTACGGCTCAAGGCCAATCCAAATTATACATAGCAGGCAGCGACTTGGATCTAACAAGTCGAGGAGATGATCTGTCCTCTGGTGGCTCAGTCTGGGTAGCTGCATCCCTCAGCAGGATTTGAAGACCTTGAGGAATAACGGTGGGTGCGGACACAGGAACTCCGTCCGACCTAGCATGATGGGCGGAACTAACTCCGTGAGTACGGAAAACAATCCGGCACTTTCTTTTCTTCTTCGCCCGACTTTTATTTGCAGCTATGGCATCCTCTAGGAGCATCTCCTCTTTAACAGCCCACGGATACTTGGGGTCATGTACCTCAGGGTACACAGGGATCTTCAATTGAGAGGAGCTAGGACGAAGGTCGCGAATCCACTTGGGAGCGTCTTCCCCGGTATCGCTTTCCAAGTATAAGGACGTCATAACTATATCCATGGGGGCGTCCTTAAGCTTTTCTAGTTCATCAATCAGCGGATACTTTAGATCTTTCAGGACTTACATAGTCGCCATAAATTTATCCTTGGATTCCGGATCATAAGCCTTAATGTTTGCCAAGTCCAACTCTACTTCTCATTGCTCCACTCCATATTTTAGGCCATCGCAAAAACCTTTGGCGATCCCAGCGGACACCACATTGGCAAAAGCCTGTCTCAACTCTAGGGATTCCACACACTTTAAAACAGCCATATGTAAACTGTGCCCAATAACCCACCAGTAACCAGCGATCGCCGTTAGCATATGCGGATATAGTTCCTCATTAAAGTCTATGCTGTGCATCCATTTCAGCACACCGTGAGCTTACCCGATCATCCTTATACTTTTTAAATTCTTCAAAAGATGCCTTTATTCTTTCCTCACCTGTAACCTGAGCTTGTAGGGTGGTCACTTGCTGGGACAGTCGATTGTTATTTACTTGCAGGTCAGAAAACTTGGTGCGAAGGCTTTCTAGCTCTTTGGATAGTTCCACATTATTAGCCTCCGTGGCTTTTTTCATATCAGCCTCGGCTTCCAGCAGCGCCTGTAGGTTCTTTATCTCGCTTTCCGTAGCCTGAATCCTTTGATCCCGTCAGGCTACTTGAGCTACAGATTTCTTTAACAATTTGACCTCCTGTTCATACCTCAACCGTAGCTGCGAGCCCATTGCCACTTGCCGTGCCAAATTTATGTTGTATTGGCTCAAAAAAGCGTCAATAGGCAAGTGGCGCAGCTTTGAGAAGCATCCTGGCGGTGCTAGGTGGTCCACCAAGTCCTGGCATATTTCTGGGGTGTCTAGGCGACAGCCGTTGGTCACTCCCCACTCTGGCTGATATATGTTTCTTGGTGACCCGGCCATGGAGGTGAAGGAGGTATGCTCCGATTCTGGATCTCCCACAACGGCGTCTCCCTTAGAAGATCTGCATTAAGGACAAAAAGAAGATATGGTATGTTAGTATATCTAATAGAGAAATAATCATACATGACATAAATCAAGGTACAAATCACTCATTGGGCAACATCTCGCTTAGGGATCGACTGCGGGTTCGCATACGATAGCGGGTCCGGATCAATTGTACCAGCAGGAGTCTCCTACGACGCAGGTGCGAACAGGATGGAGCCCGCCTCTAATCCCATTGAAGCAAGGGACTTTCCTCCTACGATACACTGTGTGTGGTGGGAGGCATCAAAATATTTCCTTAATACCTTCGGCGGTGCGTTTGCATTTGCCCCGTCATGACCCCTCTTACGGCGCCTTTTGCTCACAAGGGGTGCATCGGCGGTAACTTCCTCCTAGGGGTCTCTATTTGGAGCGACTCTTGTGGTTGGGGAATTTCCTGGTGGAAGGGTTTCTGAGGCCACCGTCTCTTGGGCTTGATTTTCAGCTCCGTCACCTTCAATAGTTTGTTGCGATGGATTTTCATTATCAAAGTCTAGTGGTGACTTTTCTATAGTAGACGGTGTCCTAAAAGACTCTGTTGCCATAGTCGGATCCTCCATATTTATCACAAGGTTCGCGGTGGCCGTTAAGAGGGGCACCTCATGAGCAGCACGCGGACGGGTACCGGTCTTTATTACAGCAGGATTTGGAGCGCTAATCAAGTTGAACAAGTCCATATCTGCAAATAAACACGAATTGTTAGCATATTTTTGTTGAGGCTACATGAAACTTAAAGAAAATATGTAACACCCATCCCGACCATCGTCATATAGGAACGTGGGATACACATCGTCCCTCAGGTAGTATCTCCGGCTCAAACCTACTAAGCATAGCAGGGCTTCTGGTTGTTTTTGGATGGGGGTACGGCGTGTGTTCAAAATCGCTACATCTTCTACGGAGTACGAGCCCTCTACTGGTTTCCCATCCTTGGGAGCGCTTACACGTCAGTCCACAACGGTGGGGAATACTCTCTCGTCCACCTAGAAAAATTGGTTGTTTTAGTTTTTCAAGGAAGCTAAGGGCTTTGTGTAGCATTGCGGGGTATCTTTTTCAGGTCATTTGCTAAACGACATCCACCCTGAATTAAAGGACGGGATGTAAAACACACGAAACAAATTTATAGACGGGATTATGTTTAGGACGCGATAGTGGATTTCAAAATGACTCACTTTGGCCGTGCCTATTACTGACAATTGAGACAAATGAATTTGATAGTGCCTGATTCGAGCAGTTTATACACACGTAAAAAATAATATACTTATAGAGAAATTAAGGAAATCCCCAAGTATCCCTTGGACAATATCACAAGTTATATATATTAGAATACGTATATTATACCGGGCAAGTTTGTTCACCGGGTCGTTTCCCCAATGACTACGTGCAATGGAAACCTCGTTAAGTTTAGTCTGATTTGAATAAGCGAAGAGATATTTTTGAATTTAATTTATATACTCAATTTAAAGGCACAATTAAACAACTAATTAACAATTAAACTAATTACGACACGAAAATAAAATGCGACATTTTAAGTAAACAAATTGCAATTTAAAATAAAAAAAAAAAAAAAAAAAAAAGTTTAATAAATGTAACTTAGATTCCTAAACCTTAAATTAATTCTAAAGAAAATTTTAGGAAAAGAAAAATATTTTTTTTTAAAGGCTTTCTGGATTTTTTTATGAATTAAAAACTATTTAATGAAAATTAATTTTTTTTTTTTTATAAAACTAACTTAAAAGTTTCCCAAACACATGGGCCTAAAATGACTTAACCGAAAAGAGAGGGTAGGCGGGGTAACATGGGGTTTTTCGAAAAATACACAAAGTTTTGAGTAATGACAGGTATAGTCCCTGAGATTGGGACTAACGAAGTTAACTAATAATCTAACAAAGGACTAACAATGTAATAACGAAAGGACTAACGATGTAAATATAATTCTAACAGAAAGTTTCAAAGTAACAAGATCGACCCCTGAACCTTTACTATTATATCAACCAGCATCCATTTTCATTTAAACAGCTTATTAACAGAATTTAAAAGCTAAAACTAATTTAACACTCCACTTTTACTTATTAAAAATAAGCTAATAAGCTTAACAGCTTGTAAGCTTAAACAACCAACTAATCTACCTATTAACTAAATCAACAAAGCAAATTTTAAGCTCTTGACAGAATTTAACTACTTAACAAATTGCTTATTCAACTATAAGCAAATCCACAGCTTATCTATACTCTAATTCAACTAAACAGCTTATTAAAAGAAAGTAACAGAACAAATATAATCTTAAATAAGGTGTACCTTGGATTCATCAGGAATAAGAAAGAACAATAAGCTGTGTGGGCTTATGGCTTATTCACATAAGCCCTAAATCACAACCAATAACACCCTAATCTAACCTATAAGCTGTCCAACAGCCCTAAACCTTATTGAAAACATTTCAGCCATCCAATTTCACAACCTTGATCGAATTATCAATAATAATAATAACCAACACTTTTTTGACAGAATTTAAACGAGAAACTAATTGATATAAAATATCACTTTTATTAAAACTGAAATAAGGGTACAATACGAATTGAAAATGAAATTACAAAAACTATTTAAAACTGAATCTAAAATAATTGAACTAAAAAAATAACACTGAAAAATTAAACATTAACTAACTATAATTACTTTTTCTCAAGCTGGAATGATGGGGGTTTTATACCCGAAACTTGAGCTAATCCCATCTTCTCGATCCTTCTTCTTGCTTCAATCTTGACCCTCCAATCTCTTCTCTCTCCTTTAACTTAATGTAAGCCGTAGGATTAAATGAGTATCAACCCGGATCAATGATGTGGCTTGGTGTGCTAGTTATGTGAGTGTACACACGCACACACGTCACATCACCCAATCGAATCATCTCAATTTGCCAGGGTGGAATGGGTTGGGGTTTAATTGAAAGTGATGGGTGGGTTAAGGAGTGTGAGGGGGTTGTTAACCCCATGGTTAATTAGGGTGTGGGTGAGGTTAAGAAACTAGGGTTCTTGGGGTGTTCTTGAGTGTTCGTGTGTGATTATGCCAGGGTGGAATGGGTTGGGGTTTAATTGAAAGTGATGGGTGGGTTAAGGAGTGTGAGGGGGTTGTTAACCCCATGGTTAATTAGGGTGTGGGTGAGGTTAAGAAACTAGGGTTCATGGGTGTGTTCGTGTGTGTTCTTGTGTGTGTGAGTGAGGTAAATCGAATTTGGGGGTAAAGTGAGTGCACAGTAAATGTTAAGAGGGTTATAAGGTTTATTAACTTAACCGGGTTGGTCGGGTAAAGGGTTCGGGTTAGGTTTGGATAATCGGGTTGGGGCTAAGGCTGTGATTGGATGAGAGGTGGTCCATGGGTTTATTTGACCCGGGAAAGACCCGCGCCCTTTTATAAGTTTGAGGAAATTACATAATCGGCCCTTGTGTTTGGCTGTCACCATTTTGGGTTTATAAACAACTTTGGCCAATTGCCAAAACAGCCCTTGTGTTTATTAAAAACAATGAAATGGGGTTTTGGATGACTGTGGTTTCTTGCAATTGACTGTAGAAGGCTGAGGCAT
>BQNB010081879.1:0-29493 GCA_026074375.1 Tanacetum coccineum
AGATAGCTAGAACATAGGCTGAGGCAGTGAATGCTCTGAAGAAGTTTGTGTTTTGTAGAATATCCATAGAGATCTGAAAGATTAGATTCTTTTGCTTCTTTTAAATATCCAAGACAAAGTTGCTCTTTCCAATAGGCACCTATGCAGCAAATGGAAGTATCTGATCATCAGATCTTGTAGGAGCAGGAGCGAGAACATTCTTATCAGCCATATTGTCTGCACAAGGATATTAACAAAGACAGGCAGACATGACATATATTTGATGTTAGATGAGAACATTGGTCATGATGATTGACAAAGTTCGATTGATTATGGTGAGATTAAGTCAAAGTTGGTTAAAGATATCTGATGAACACATACCAGTTAACAACTCCCGAATGAGAGTTAACTAGTTAATTATGCCTTTGGATTGGGCCTTGAGAGGGTATTAGGACTAATGGGCCAAAACTAAGAAATTCTGGCCCAAACCGCTACCTAATTGACACCAAACACTGCGAGGTGTGATAATCAAACCGTTATAAAGAGGGTTGATCAAACCGCTATGTAGAGGAATGATCAAACCGCTATGTAGCGGAATGATCAAACCGCTATGACCAAACAGCTACGGATTTCATATTCATTTTAATCAAACCACTATGACCAAACCGCTATCAATATTTTATTTAATTAAATCAAACCGCTACCATTTAAGAGAAATTCAAAATAGCGGTTTGGATTATTTTAATAATAAAAATAATCATCATCAAACTGCTACCTCATAGCGGTTTGCCTGCATAAAATATTTCTTAACTTCAAACCGCTAGCAGGAAAATTAACCAAACCGCTATCTAGCACAATTACGACAAACCGCTATCAAGAATATTTATGCAAACCGCTATCTAGAACAGTCAAACCACCATCGAGAAGACCAAACATTAATTTAATTTTTCTTTCACTTAGGCAATTCCATACACCACCTAAGGCATTCTAGATCTAATTATGCATCTAAGCAATCAATAAAGGCAAGCCAATCTATCAAATTTCATACCATTCGAGTCGAGCTACATCATTTGGACCATGACATTCTTTTAAAGCCTTAAAGGATCATGCACACATGCTTTACTACTCTAATAAAACATTATACTGACACATAAAGCAATGCAAATATATTACAACAACAGTCAACCATTATTGACTTTTTAAAGTCAAACTCCTATCGAAAATCATCAATTCATGCAATATATTGAAAGAGGATCTCAAATAAACATCAAGCTATCATTATCTCAACCTAATGAGTAATTCCCAGCAATAAAAACACAATTCTAAACACTCTATGGCATTTTGATCAAAAGCTAACCCAGACTAGATCATAGCATCAAAATGTGTTTAATTGATCCTAACCTAGTAATGATCGAGTGTTATACACCCCTATGCGCACCTATCCCAATCACCAATTAACAGATATCAATAACATTTAAGGATTCAATTATAAACTAGGTCAAACCCAGTGATTATAACCATTTAAATATGTTTTGAATTAATTCCTTTCAGCAACGTGATCTATGACAGATATAGAATACGATTTAATGTTTACCTTAGCGAATAAAACACAAGAAATCAAGGAAAGGGTAGTGGCGATTCGATGGGGGTTTGCATGTGAGTGTGTGTGTTATTTATCTTTGACTGACAAATGATGGTTTGACCAGATAATCAAATTGCTACCCTTTTATACACCTAGTTTGAGATTTGGCAGATTCAGTCCCTAAGGTTTTTAACTTCATTTATTTTAGGTTTTAAGTATTTTTGAGGTTAACATAGGTTTAGTAAATGGCACAAATGGTCCTTGTAGTTTAATAAAGCAAAGAAACAATTAGCAAATTGCACATAAGTCCCTATACTTTTTAACTAATGACACTTTGGCCCTTTGAGTTAAAATTAATTAACCCCCCTCAAATTATAACCCCGTATTACTACAAAACCTTTTCCATTAATTGTATGATGTGTGTAGAAACCCATTTGATGTAATAAACTTGAAATTACTCTCCCTCTCAAACAATGACCCTGTTTCTATTGAAAGAGCTGTAGTCGTTGTTTGAGTTGAAAAGTTTATTTTGAAAAACCTAAATTGATTAATTTCCAACAACACTTTTCCACCGTGATTAACACAAATAATTTTTGAAGAATCAATTAAGAAGAAAATTATTTGGTTATAAAAAGGAATAATTCTCTTCCGAACGAAGAAAAATGCACTAAAACGTACATTAATCTTTGGATGCACGGATATTAAGTAATTTGTGCCCGGGAAAAATTAATTACCCGTTGTTGAGAACAGCTGTCTTTTTGGCGACATGTTTTCCTCCAATTGAAAAGCGGGTTGCAGTCAGAAATAACCGCAAGCCATGAAGACATGTTTTAAAACAGTTTGAACTTCTGCTCGAACTTCATTTAAAGACCCATGTCATTATTGAATGACATTTCTAGGTCCGTAAATGTTATCAATTTTCAGAAGACATGTCTTGAAAAAATATTTTTTGGTATTTTCTATTTTTCTAATTTTTATGGTTTTTGTAGGTTTTATATTTTTGTATTTTGTTTTTGTGTTTAATTATATACAAATATACATAGGATATAGGAATACCATCCTTTATTCCTCTTCTCCTTCTTGAAGATGTTTAAGGGTTTCCGAAGTCATACTCTTCATACCAAGTCGCAGGAGTAGAATTTTGAACCACTCTCTTGGTAATGCCTTGGTGAATATGTCCGCAAGTTGATAATCCATCGTTACAAAGTACAATTCAACCACGCCTTTCTCAATCTGCTCTCGAATTAAATGGTGACGTATGTTAGTGTGCTTAGACCGGGAGTGCTGGACATTGTTGCAGTAGAGAGCAATAGCACTGCGGTTATCATAATACAGAGGAATCTTGTTGAAGGCAAAACCATAGTTTGTAAGCTGTGACCTCATCCAAAGTATCTGAGCACAACATCCAAACATGGAAATGTATTCAGCCTTTGTAGTTGAGATCGCAGTGCTCTTTTACTTCTTGGATGACCAGCTAACTAATTTATCACCGAGAAACTAAACACTTCCTAACATACTTCTTTATGTATATTGACAACATGCATGGTCCACATCTGCATAGTCCATTAGTGCTATAACGGTGTCTTTTAGATACCAAAGTCCCCAATTAATGGTTCCTATGAGATACCAAAAGACCCGTTTAAGTGTTTCAAGGTGCTTTTTAGTAGGTGATGCCTGATACCTAGCACACATGCATAGAGCAAATACAAGGTCGGATCTGCTGGCAGTGAGGTACATCAGGGAGCTGACCATACTACGAAATTGAGTCTGGTCAACTGGAATCCCTAAGGGGCCCTCATCCAGTTTAAGTTGATCCACCATTGGTGTATCAACAGGGTTACACAAATCCATAAAATTTCTTTAAAATTTCTTGAGCAAATTTTGATTGATTAACAAATCCGAGACTTTACGAAACTTGTAATCCTAGGAAAAAAGACATTTGTCCCATCATCGACATTTGGAATTTTGAACTAATCTCATTGGAAAATGTGTCACAAGCTTTAGGGTTGGTCGAGGCAAATATGATATCATCTACATATATTTGAACAAGAAGAATATGTTTGCCTGTTTTCCGAGTGAATAATGTCGGGTCATCTGCACCCTTAGAAAACTTGTTGTCTAGAAGAAACCTTAACAAGGTGTCATACTATGTCCAAGGAGCCTCCTTTAAACCATACAGGGCCTTCTTTAGACGATAAACATATGTCAGATGATCTGGATCAACAAAACCCTCTGATTGACTAACGTAGACTTCTTCCTTCAACTAGCCATTGAGGAATGTTGTCTTGACATCTATCTGGTAGATGGTCATGTTCTTACTGGCGACATTAGCAATGAAGATTCTTATAGCCTTATTGCCTGCAACCTGTGAAAATGATTCCTAAAATTCAATTCCCTCCTCTTGTTGATATCCCTTGGCCACCAATGTAGCCTTGTTTTTCAGTCTATCATCATACTCATCAAGCTTAACTTTGTAAATCCACTTGAGAGCTATAATCATGATATAGTCTGGACTTGGTACTAATTCCCATACTTGAAGTCGATCAAATTCGTGAATCTTGTCTTGCATGGCTTGAAACCAGCAATCTTTATACATGATATATTTGAAGTTCTTTGGTTTGACTTTCGACAATACAGAGTTGTACAAGCACCACAAGGCATCGGTTGCAAGTTGTTTTTGGTAGATACTAGTCGATAGGGATTGCTAATGATATTATCAAGTGGGTGATCCTTGCTCCATTTCCCGAGATAATGATGTGGTTGAGTGACATGAGTAGATTTTGCTGAACTAACATCCCCGGATGATGATGCGTCTGAACTAGGTTCCGAAGCAAACACGTTTACGAAGGGATCGTTGTAAACAGGAGCAAAAGGATTATCTTCAATGATAGTAGATCCAGCTACAACACCTTGATGTGAGCTAGGAGATTGTAATGCTGAAGAAGACGGTGAATGACTTGCAGAAGGTGCATCTTGATCTATGGTAGTAGAAGAAGGTGTACTGGCTGAATTGACTAGAACTTGAATTGCTGGAGTAGGAGGAACCAGTCTTTCAACACGAGGAGGTTCTAGGTATTCATTAAACATCGGTTGGAATAAAATCTCTAGCTCTTTATTTGTAGGGGGTACATAAGGTGGTGTAGGGACCAGATTGGGTACGAGCCCTGAACTAATTTATCCAAGCATTAGCAAATAAAGCGCGGGTCCTGTACCAAGATGCACAGGAGCTATAGGCTCAGACAGCTCATCGAATTGAACGTGAATAGTTTCCATGATTCTTCGGGTACTTTTGTTGTAGATTCTATATCCCTTCCTGCTTGGTGCATAACCAACAAAAAATCCAATATCAACTGTTGGTTGAAATTTTCCAAGATCTTCGCTGTCATTTGTAGGGTAACAAAGAGTGCCAAAGACTCAAAGAAAGGGATCGATTTTGGGTGTAACAAGCAGTAGCAACAGCTTCTGCCCATAGAAACATCAGAGCCTTTGAAAAAATTAGCATCGTCCGAGCAGCTTCCACAAGAGTATGGTTTTGTCTTTCAACAACACCATTTTGCTGAGGAGTTCTCAGAATAGATTTTTGGTGAAAGATACCAACCTTTTCATAGAATTCAGTCAGAACTTGATTAACAAATTCTGTGCCATTATTAGTGCGGATGAATCTAACGGTTTTATTGAGACCAATTTAAATTTGTGTAAGAAATTTGGTAACAAACTCTGGCGTTTCATCTTTTGATCTTAAAAACTTGACCCATGTAAATCTTGAGAAGTCATCTACGATGACTAAAATATATCTTTTCCCATTTATAGTCTGCACTCTCATTGGGCTACGCAAGTCCATGTGAAGGGTATGTAGAACTTCTATTATGGTGTTTTTAGCTTTGGGTTTGTGGGTATGCTTTTTGCTCTTTCCTAGTTGACAAGTTGGGCAAAGATGATCTTTATCAAACTTCAATCTTGGTAAGCCTCTTACTAAATCCTTTCTGGCAAGTTGGGCAAAGATGATCTTTATCAAACTTCAATCTTGTGTAAGTATTATTACGTATACGTATTTTTGTGTTATTGATTTAAGGAAAGTTTAGGTTTTAGAATTAGGTTAAGAAAAATGTAAATTTCTATTTTTTGAAATTTTAGGTGAAATAAAATGAAGTTATTTATTTTAAAAGTCTAGTAAATTGCGTTTACGCAAAAAGGTATACGCAAATAAGCTTAGATTTTTATAAAAACTTAAGGTAATGTTAATAAGTAAGTAATTAGTAAATAAATAAAAAAATAAAATAAAAAAAGAAAAGAAAGGGTATTCGGCCGGTTTGGATTAAAAAGAAAAAAAAAGAAAAAGGAAACAACAATTATACCATAACTAGGACTCTAGGTGTATAAATATCATACCATAACCCCTAAAAACAAAATTCTTCCCCCCTATAGCTTAGTTCGGCCAAATCCATGAGAAGAGAAGGAGAAAAAAAATTAGGGTTTTGCTTTTGTGAAGAAAACAAGTTCTAAGGTAAGTTTTAATTAATCTTTGTTAATTATTAATCTTTAATCATGTAATAATTAATATGGTGGATAATTAGGGTTTCATTAAATCTGAAATTAATGAGTTATAATTATGTCATAATGATTAGGGTTTGATTAGGGTTAGTTTGATGCGAGTGTTAGGGTTTAATTTGCGTAAGAACTTGATTTAGGTTTGGGCAAAATTTAGGGCTGTGTTGTTCGGCTGTTATCTCGATGATGATAATAGCTTTTGTCAAGTTTCCGGTGTCTATGATGTTGCTCAGAGAGTCTAGTTTCCAGAACATCCAAGCCTTGAAAGTTTTTAAGGTCAGGAAGTCATTCAAATGTTAGTTACGAGAAAAGTTGTCAAAGCAGTAAGTTCAGGTCAGATTATGATGTGTAAAACCCTCACTTAAAATTTGAATTAGGATTATCCAACCTACAAGAGTTTAGTTCTATGTGTCTATTAAAAATACCCCAAAGGAGAGCTTCTGATTTGGAGACTAAGCAGGGTTTTTAGGTCCAAACTTTTTAGTGTTCGTTCATATCCGAAACTGAGTAGTTAAAAGTTTGATTTTATTTGGGGCACTTAAGAGTGGAAATAAATTAGTGGAAAAATCATAGAGATAGTAAAATCATGATATTGAACCTGTGATTTTTGGTAAAATTTATAAAGCTCAGTAGGTATGATTTAGAAAATGGTAAAGTGATGTCAAAATTCTGCGTTTTCGGGTAAATTGTAAGACTTTGGAAAAGTGTGTAAACGTGTTGGTTAAGGTTGGGCATGGTGTCGTGGTGACCCATGAGGGTAATTAAACACATTAGACATCCATCATATGATTGTTACATAGGCATAAGTATTTGGTTTGGTCGCGTGTAACACGTGTTTGTTTTGATTGTTTAGTTTCGTGCAAGGATTTGGAATTTGCTTAAGCATCAGGTGAGTTTCATAGCTCCTTTTTTCATATGTTTTCTTGGGGTGAAAATGATGCTATGAGTTTAAATGTTTTAGTTACTGTGATAATGTGTTTTAAATGAGGCATGGACTATATGTGACTATTGTATGTTATGTGCTACATGCTATTGTGATATGGATCGTGGGACACGTTCCGTTCCCTTGTTTGTTGTGCTTGAGTGTGACTGTCTCAAGGCATTGATGGATTATTAGTAGTGAGCGTAATCGTCTCATTGCTGTGGATTGTTGATAGTGAGTGTGATCGTCTCATTGTTGTGGATCGTAGGACACGTTCTGTTCCCTTGTTTGTGATGTTGAGCGTGACTGTCTCAACATGGTTTGGTGTGTTTGCATGTTAGCTTGTACGATAGTTCGTTTAATGTCCAGCTATGCTATGTTTTATTTATCACAGTAATTGGTTTTAAAGGATTGTTATGTGTGTCTTAAACCTATGACTCTCACCAACATTATGTTGACGTTTAAGCATCATTTTCAGGTGAGCATCATGGGAATAAGATAGAGAGAAGTGGCTAGAAAGAGACCGTAGGATGTCATGGAGTTTATTGCTTTATTGTCTTGAATTTTGCATTGTTTGGATTATGGATGATTGTTGCATGTCTTTCTATTGGCGAGAACTTTCGTTTCATCAATAAAGACGCCTTTTGGATTTTGGTTAGTTTTATGGGTATTGTTATGACACTTTGTGTCTATGCTTTACTTATTTATTTCATATAGAATTCTCTGTATAGACGCCATTATGTTGTGATGATATCCTTTCTCGTTACGCCTCGCGTTTCCGCCTTGGCGGGGTGTGACAGATTGGTATCAGAGCCTTTGGTTATAGAGAAGTAGGTGGTTAAGCCTAGACTATAACCTAAGGGTCCTTCATGTAGATGCATTTAGGGCTTAAGTGTTTAGTGCTATAACTGCTATGTTTCCTATCTATTTTTGCATAACTTATATATTTTATATTTTGCTAAGACTTTTTGGTATTATATATATAATTATATACTTATATATTATATATATATATTTAATCCTATATTTGTTTTCACCATTAATTATTGTGCCAAATAGAATTGTATCTTTTGGTCTTGGTAATTATCTTAGTGTTTTTTAATTTTCTTGTCCTTATGAGTACGATCTCAATGGTGAGTGATTCGACATCGAGAGACGTGAATGGAGCCAAATGAGGAGGAGCGTTCTCGGGAATACCCAAAGGGGGATGGATGTTAGGAGAATCAAAGAAAAGGTCGACCCGGATTTCCTCTCGGATGCTCATAGTAGGACTAGTCCCGCGGGGCAGGGTGACTCTTGTGAAAGCAAGGTCAAACCCAAGCAAGGCCCAGCATAAGTTTATTTCGTCTGTTATCTCTACACGTCGCGGTCTTTGGTGAATTCACTAGGATTTTTCTGTATTTAGGGTTTGGAATCTTCATCATTCTTTCTATCGTTTTGGGATTTTCAGTAGCGAACAAGTTTAGCGAAAGTAGCTAAGTCAAGTAGCGACAAGTACTTAGTAGTAGCGAAGAGTAGAAGTAGCGACTCCATAATAGTACTTAAGGCGGACAATACTAAAGTTTAAGCGGAACCATATTAGTTAATAGTAGCGGACCATATGCGACCATTAAGTAGCGACCCATATCAGTTTGAGTAGTGTCTGCGACCATAACGTCAATACTATAACAAATGGTAGTACGGGGATTTTATTGTTGGGATATTTGCCACTCAGTCTGTCTGTTAGCTCCACTGACAGTTCTGTGAGATTTTGCATAAGCTTTTTGCAATGTCATAAGTTATAACTTAAGAAATGAGATTTAACAGAAATGAGTTAACGGTAGCTCCACAATGAGGCCTTCTTTAGATTTACTGCGGTGTGGCCTCAATGAAACTATTGTGCTTCCAAAACCTTTTTTTTAAACGGATTATTAGATGTTATCGAGTATCAGTTCATACTCGTGTCATATCGGATACCGATTACATTAGCCCACTATTTATCTATTTCTACAATCCTTATTTACAGAAAAAAGATTACAACTCCCATAATATTATCCTCCCCATCTTACTGTACAGTTCCTTCCTCTAACTCTCTTCCATATCTTATTTAATTGAAGCGTCCGCAAATTTTATTGTAAGTAAGAAATTGATTTAAACTTATTGTTCAACAGGTCCGTGTTTTATAATTTATTTTATTTATTAATGATGTAGAGGCTGCCGTCCCTAAATCTCTTTATAATAAATCAGATTATTATTATCATCCTACTTACATAATTGCCCGGTGCAAATACTGCGTACTCTCATAACACTTCATGTGTGGTTAGTAGTTGACTTGACGATTGCATTTCGTGCTCATGGTGTCTACTGAGTAATGGGTATCGATGTGATTTAAACTCGTATTTAGTAGAAGCTGGGAAGTTAAAAACTGCCAAAGGCTAGAGATCTCAAATAAAGTTCAAGATAAGTTAAGTTAGTACTTGGTTCGATACATAAGGTAAAGTTCTCTATAAAACAATTCAGTATATGTGATTACCATATCGATTCCTCTATTTAAAGCCCACCTATACAAGACTTGCAATATTTAGATTCGTACACAGAATCCGTGTAAACATAACTGTGACCGGGCTCTTGTTAATATAGCAATTATTCATTATCAATTCTCATTATTACAAGTCCCGCCTATACATGACTTGTAATACTTAAATTCATTACTTAATTCATGTAACAAAATTTTAACGGCTTCGGTTAATTCGATATTATATAAAGTTATGAAGAAATATAATATTTATAGAGACATTGATTTAACTTACAATGTGCTGAGAACAGAAAATGTAGACCATTGTGAACTAACGAATGTCTGACATATAATGAGCGACCATTGTGAATCACAATGTCTGACATATAATTGAGAATTGTGCAACCCACAATGTCTTAAGAAAACGCTCCGGTCATTTTATATAAATAACTCTTATATAATAATTCGGTCTTTCACGATCTACGCGAAAGAAATTGCATAAGCATATATATATTATTATATGTTATGTCAGTAATGCACTTAATGCAACAACGTAAATGGAAGCACTAGTATGCAAGTAGTGTGTATGCACTTTGAAATGTTTATGTTGTGATGCAATTTTTTGTCGGAAATGAATCGGTTATGTCTAGGGTAAATATTGCAACCTAGTTCTCTATAACCATTTGCTCTGATACCTAATTCTGTACACCCCAAAAAAAATTCACTACAAACGCAGAGGAATACCAAATGGCCCCCCCCCGCCCCCCCCCCCCCTCGCCCTCTCCCACTCTCTCCACTCAAACAATGCAATAGATAAAAGTGAAAGACTTTCTAGGTGTCGTTTTTGAATGTAACAATTGTTGATTTATTAAAAAATCTGCAATTTAATAATACATTTGTCCCATAATTTGGCATCACAATGAAAAGCTTGAATGTAAGACTCCATGTCACATCAAAATAGTCCATAGCATATAATTACTTGAGAAAAAACATGTTAAAGTAGTCAACATTAAAAGTTGGTGGAGTTCATAGTTTAGTTTTTAAATATAAATGTGAATCCACTGTATATCACAGCTACTATGTAAAATCTCAACGATTTATAAAGAATGTATAAAATCTTTTATGTCATCAAAAGTACCAATCTTATCCCAAAGATTTATAAAGAATGCATAACACATTTTATGAACAATAAAAAATTGAGTCACTATATAAATTCAGTGACATTTCTGTCGCCACTATACAAATTCCGCTGCCCGACTCTATACCACTTTTGTGCCATGTTGGGGATAGCCCGATGGTCCCAACGATACTAATCCGACATGTTTATTATAAAGTTCGTTCCCCATTATGTATTGCTGTACCCGAACGGGGGTTTTGTCAAATCCGAATAGATCTTCTAAATGTTCGTTTTTACCAAGTGATCGCTAGTCACCAAGAAAGGGATCCTCACCCGGGAAAAAAATGATGTAGTTCATTACATTCGCGCTCTCACCCTTCCAAGGGATTGTACAGTTATGACGCTGTGTGTGACGATAGACTTGTATGTACCCCACATTAATTTGGTGGCAGTGTAAGTGAAACATTTGCTTGCCGTATATTATACTCCGTTACCGGTGTCCTCTCAAGAACACTCGGGCAGTAATGTAAGAAATATGTACTTTTTCCCGTTACCGGTGTCCCCTCCAAGATCACCCGGGCAGAGTTATTTTTATTGTTATCTGTTCAATCAGCCTGAAGCGTATCCGTTATTTATTTCCAAATGTAATGTATGCATTTGTGGACCAAATGAAGTTCAAATTATGTTCTCCATAGCGAAACTATGGCAAAATAAGTAGTAAACCAATTCGTAAACAATACTGTTAATTGCATTTGTTAACAAGCATGTTCTCACCCCGAATATAAGTAAAACCAGTAAAACATGGGCTATAAACTCATCAAATCCTTTTTAAAACAATCCACATTGTTATAAGTAACATCAAATATTAAGGATTTGTAGACAAGCTGCTATCCCCCTCGCGGGTGATAAATCATTCAAAAATATTGAAAAGCGTCGAGGCTAGAATCACATTGATTAAAGACCACGATCAATTAATCCAATTAAATCACAATGAGATTGCACACGTTCGACTACGTCTTTAATTATGGCGTTCGATTATATACACGTATTTAAATACGATCTAACGATGATTACATCGTTACCACGAAATCATACATATTTTTATATGTATACAGTCATATATACATGTGATGAGAAATCCACTTGCGCGTCTTTAAACCTTAACCCTGAGTATATTATATAAATATATACTATTTTCTGTCCAATATAACTTATCTCTAATATTTTAAAGAAAGTTACTATTTTTAGACCTTCCGTCTTTAGAGCCGAAAAATGATCTTAAAACTATTAATTTAAATAATATATTATCGCCTTTTAGTTTTTGACCGCTGTATCTTAGCTTTTTTAAAGCAGGACAATCCTCGCGGTAAAGTAAAACATCATTACGAACAACTTTCGTGTTTCGCCGGAAGGCTGAAACGGACTCGAAAGTGATCAAATCATTTAATTAATAAATCTGTCATTTTTAATATTTATTAAAAATAACCTATTTTATAACTAAAGTGTATATTCTGATTTCGATCCAGTTTCTTCGTTATTGGGAGTTAGAAGTCCCGTTTTATGTCTAAACGTCCGTCAAAATATAATTTGTTATATTTTGTAAAACCAAAGTTCTAACTCTATCAACCTAGTTCGAAATTCTGTATCCCACGTTCTATTTTCTATTTTCTGTTTTATATTATCCGTTTCATAAAGGCACTAAAGTCCATTTTTAGTCCAAATCTCGTCTCAAATGTGTCCAATATCTCTTTTAACCTATATAAATTCCGTTTTAATATTTATATTGTATTTTACTTAGACCGCGCAAGTTATAATACTTTTCATCACAACTTATATAAATCGATTAAATGAAACAATTTATATATTTGTGTTAAACAAACTCACTTTATTTCGGTGTCAACACACTCAAACGCACGCACCCCGGCTTTCGCAGCCAAACCCAACAGCCCCCGGCTGTTTAAACCAAACAAACCAAACACGCCCTTTTCTCGGCTATTTCCCAGCTGTCCCCGCAATTAAACTCACGCACCCGACCCGGACAGCCAAACGCACCCTTGTGCGTGGCTGTTAAGCCAAAGGCACCCATGGGCTGTTTTGACAGCCAAACGCACCCTTGTGCGTTTCTGTCTAAACCAAACGCACCCGGCTGTGAACCACAACCACCCGACACGAACACCCCTCCTTTGCTGTAACCCCAACCTGACGCACGCCCCTTGCGGCTGTTCACAGCCAACTCGACACCCCTCCCCCGGCTGTTAATGAGCCGAACCAACAAACACACCCCCTAGTTGATTTCTACACAAATCAAAACGCACCCTTTTTGGTGATACAAACCCAAACGAACCCATTTCTGTTGCAAACCAAACCCGATGCCCCTTGGTTGTTATAACCATAACCCGAACCAAACCCACTCTCGTCTGATGACAATAAACCACGCGCACCCTTTTTCGGGTCTACTCGAACCCACAAACCCGGGTGTCCCCGTGGCTGTCCCGGCTTCGAGACCCAAACAAACACACCCCTAATTTGTTGCTAGCCCCAACCCCCCGGCTGTTAACACAAACCCATACGCACCCTTGTTGGTTTATACTCCCAACCCAAACAAACCCGACACCCCGGCTGTCCCCGCTGTCAAACCCAACCCGACCCGACTGTCCCACAGCCCGACCCGACCCAAAACGCACCCTCTTTGCTATAACCTATAAAACAAACACCCCTTCGTTTCTACAACAAAACCAAGCGTACCTTCTTCGTTTTCATAAACAAAAACCAAACGCACTTTCTTCGTTTGGTGATTTTTGATATGATGATGGTGATGATGTAGTTCGGCTATGGAGATGGTGGCGGGGCTGTGGTGGTGTTGATGGTGGATATAGGCGCGTGGAAGAGAGTGGGGTGGTGGATCGGGTAGATCGGAGTGGGGGGAGTAACTTTGGTCTTCGCCGGATAATCCCGCCGGAAAAGTTTTCCGGCGGCGGCGAGTGGTGGCCGGCGGCGGTGGGGTTCGCCGGAGAAGAAGGTGGAGAGGGAGAGGAAAATGTAAAAATTGTGTGTGTGTGTATAAATGGTGAAATGAAAAAAAGTATAAGTTTTATATATATATAAATTTAAAATGAAAAGTTATAATAGTTGGGGGGTTAAAAGTGTAACATTTTTATTATACTTTTTAGAAATATCGGTTCGGGACTCTTGAGCGACTTAACGACCGATTCCAAATCTCGAAACTTGCCGCCATTATTTTTTATAATCAATTTTCTCTGATAAAAATGGAGATTTATTTTATAATATTTCACAAATATTTATATAACATTAAATCACATATATGTTTTCATTTGTGAACCCGTTTGCTCCGTCTGAAATAAAAATAAAAGGATTTCAACTCGAATAGTCGCTTTTCAAAAACGCTTTTTAATTAAAATTGATGAATAATTTATTTAAAAAATTTATTATTTCAAAATAAATACTGAAACTAAAAACAAATTAAATTAGGGTTTTTGTGTGACCCGCGTTGTATATGTTCGAATAAATGTTTTGTCGATGCGGTTTAGCCCATTATCGGCTCGTTTCCAGGTCCTCAAACTCAGTCAAAAACTAAAGTTGACAGGAATATCATTTCACATCAAATTGCTTTAGAGTCCGAGTCGTGAAAAAGTGATTTAGATGATCGTTCTTATAATTCAAGTCAGACCCAAAAAGTTACAATTGACGCATCGTCATACTAAATTCGAAAATTCTCGGATGTACAAGCCCTCTTCTAACGGGTGTGAGACTGTAACATTTCTCATTTTCAGGTTATTTACGACTTTAATTAAAATCCTTTATTACTTTTAGAGTTGTTACCGCGTTCCCATTTAATTTATTTCATATATGTTAAATAAAATCCGTAAACTAAAATACAACGAGTGCAATGTAACGGAACATCAAACAAATAAAAAGTTTACATCAAGCAATGTTATATGATTATTGGGAGTATAAATTATAACTTTTCATTATTTATTTTTGTTGGGTACGTAAAACGCTTACGTTTCGCAATAAATTACATTCGGACGTACCCGGAAGCACCTTTACCCATCTACACTCAAACAAATACCCACTCTTATACCCAATACCCAAAATTTACTTATTTTGTTTACTTGATAACTCTTAAAAACCAAGGACTCTAAGTGTTTACAAAGAAATAAATAACAAAACTCCCACTAACTCCTATTCTTCACATGTGAAATCTTACACTTATGTACCCTTAGACCCAATTTACTAAATATTGTTTCATCACATGTACCTCCCCCCCCCCCCCCCCATTTAGCAAGCCGTGGATAGCATAGGAGGAGGGAGGAGTCTTAGACCTATGTCCTAAACCACCTTAAGTCCCATGGTTTCAATTTAAGGTTGTTTAGGGTTTTCTTGCACACTATAAAAGGAAAGTCCTATGTAACTAACTTATACTCTTTCATGCAAGCAACTCAAAGCACACCATTTCTCTCTAAACCATACTAAAACCCACGGCATACTCTTTATAATTAGGGTTCCATATATCTTTGATTTTCTAAAGTATTCCAAGGGTATTAACATTCTTCTAGAGGTCATCCAAGGTACCCAAGGTGTTAACAAGCTATGGGGGGGTATTCGGGTTATAAACAAGGAATTATCCAGAAAATATATCTAGGGATTTCTTGATTAGGGTTTTTGATTTTGGAAGCTTGGTTGAGGTTTCTATCTATGTGTCTTCATCTACAACATCCACTATAAGGTCTATTTAAATATTTAATATTATATTCATTCATTATTTTATTATATACATGCTTGTTTATATATGTTAGTCACACACCCTAGAATATTTAAGTGTTATATAAGGTATTTAAGACCTTACTAAATCGAATTATCTTATGTTGTAATGGGTAAAATGATACTTGAAATAAAGAACATGCTAATAAAAAGAGTTAGAAAAAAATTATGTGAATGATTTAACAAATTAAATGGAGTCGAAAGTTTATTTACAAACCATGTATCAAAAACACAAGATATGGGAATTCATTTGGACCCGGTTATGTTACTATTAGAGGACTTATTATATGTATGACATATATTAGAAAACTTGGTAAAATAATGGTGCAAGGTTCCTAAATAAAAGTAATTATAAAAACTAACTTTATTAATCAAAAACCCTAATTAACTTTTATATACTACTATGAATTCGAACATTATACCCACATTATTATATTTTATTAAATTAGTGCTCTTCACAAGGATCGGGATCATGTAAAGAACTTGAAAAACGGATTTATAACGAAAAAGATATGACATTTACAAGTTTACACTAATTAAACGTATAAAAATGATTTTATAAAAGTTATTATATACCTATACCTACTGTTTCGGATCTAAGATATAAAAATAAATATTTTGTAAACCTAGTACTTTTCATAACGAATCCAAGGGCGTAAGAAACTCGAGAAACGGAATTAAAATGAACGAGTTATGATTTAAACAAGTTACGTATAATTAATTCTATAAAAACAGTTTTTATAAACTGTAATGAACAGTAAAAGTTACTGTTCATCAGAGGTTTAATTTTTATAATATGATATTTTGATAGATTTTCTCAATACGAAGTGTGACATAAGAATCTTTGATAAACGAAAATAAAATTAACAAGTTACGTACTTTATAAGATAATATATATAACTAATTATAAAAAACATTTGTTATGAACTGTTATTGCACATAAATATTATTGTTCTCAGGGGTTTACTTATTAATACATATGATATTTGATAGATTTACTTAATAGCGAAGTCGTGGACATAAAAAACTTATAAAACAGAGTTAAAAAAAAACGATAAAGAAAAATGAGGTATTAAAAATCGCGCGTACTATTTTTACTTTTAAACACTCTTTTATAAAACAATTAAAATATAAAGAAATACATTAGCGTAAACCAAATAAAAACATTAAATTCATATATTTTTACAAATGGATGCATTGATAAATAAAAATAATATTTTTAACGGGTAAAATTACATATAACCTTTTTATTTAACACAGCTATTGGGTTAATTATTAATAGTAACTTTTAAAGATTTAATAAAAACTATTAGGTGGTGGAAGTGACTATAAAACATTGATTGCTTTATTTCTACAGTAATACCTTATATCTCATACGGCCCTAAAAATAATTAAGTTGCATTGGATTGAGCCGAGACGATTCTCTTAATTTGATGTAGATAATCAATCATTCACTTTACGTGAGTCATAGCCCGCGTTTTACATAATTATATTATTTTACAACTTTGGGGTAGAGAAACATGCATCGTTGTAACATTTTGACGCAATACCCTTTAAAATAAGTTACGATGTTGGGCCTAAGTACTAAACCCACTAATTGCCCACTATCATGAACTTTCAATTGCTAGTTAGCGAGCGCGAATGTATAATAGATCTATTTGGGATTGACAACCCCGTACGTGTGAGTAGCGCTCATCATTTTCGAAATGTACTGAAAACAACGAATTATACATGTCGCACAATTTGGATGTTGCGGTTTGTACATCTACACGGGCACATTAGGAGCATTAATTTGCATACATAGATTCCGAGCTTCGGTGACCATAGAGCTTAGTGCACTTCGTAATTACTTTTGAGAACCGTATGTTTTACAAGTCTCAAACATGGACTTTTGGTCCTATTTTAACATTTATTAAACAGTGAATTCACCAACTTTATGTGACATTTTTAAAGCATGTTTTTCCAGGTCCAATAAAGTACAAGAAACAAGGATACATGGTGGTTACCATTTTTGGAGTCATTACTATAAAGATATGGGGTGCATTACAATTTTTGTGAATATCTTTTATGCTTAAAATCTTTACTTTATCATTGGAAGAACAAGTTAAGCATCGGGCGTAATGGTAACAAACAAGATTTTATTTAAATATCCATGGTATCCATTTTTAAATCGACTCATTAGAGTGTTCAACATCTGTGCTATTGATCTATGAATTACACGTCTCTGACCCTATTCCGCTGCGACCCCCTATATTTGGGGGTGTTACACTTATCTTATAAAACACATTAGAAAATATTTATTTACTTTTCTTTTTAAAAAGAGTGTTAATGAGGGTCAAGAAAGATTTTGAATATATATCGATTCATTTTATTCAAAATTATGAATTGTATTAATCTACGAAATCTAATTGCCAATTCTTTTGACGTTTGAATTGAAATCGGATTCATATATTTGTCTAGCTTCAAAATTATATCAAAACCATAACAAAATATATTTTCTCGAATCTACATACTCAATCACATTAGGTTGATATGAAAATAATGTCATCCTTTTCCAAGACGAAAAGAATATACATCGGTTCATAACTCACACTTGTGATATGAAGATATATTTAACAACATGTCCAATAGGTGTGTACCCTATATTTAATAAAAATTTATTTTCAAATGCCATCAAAGTAGGATTGACGACTTAGATGTTTCGTCCGAGATATTCAAGTAATTTACCTTGCAATGCATTTGGTAAAGTTGTCATTTCCTAAAAACCAAACACGAGCAAATGCACAATATATGTAACTTTGCTCATACAATTCAAAAGCATGAATCAAGACTCAAATTCACTTTTTGTTATAAACTTTTCTCTCTATACCAAATAAGCATAACATTATTTTTAACTAAGTATTTAAAACGAGAACAATTCAATTATCTAAGATTAAGATTAGGAATCATAGAACATATTCTATAAAACCATTATTTTGATTTTTTCTATAAGTGATCGTAAGTGGACTTCGAATATAAAGATGATTATTATTCAAATGATAATTAATCTCATTATTCTATCCAATTACAAATGTTCGGAATATGAGCATGGAGTCGAGTTTAGAATTTATCTAGATAACGGAAATATCAATAAAATGATCATATATATTTTTCGAGTCTACATGTTTAACTATTTTTAGTTATTATATGAAATTACAAAATCGATCAAAAGACGAAAAGAATAATCATCGAATTGTAATTCACACTTGTATTGACGATGCTTTGTTACGTCTAAATGTTCATAATGCTTATGTTATTA
This sequence comes from Tanacetum coccineum, assembly GCA_026074375.1. Taxonomy (NCBI): domain Eukaryota; kingdom Viridiplantae; phylum Streptophyta; class Magnoliopsida; order Asterales; family Asteraceae; genus Tanacetum; species Tanacetum coccineum. The sequence continues at coordinate 18,723 of BQNB010081879.1, forward strand.
GCAATGGTCAAAAATATGCTAAAATCTAACACACTCCTAGTAGGATTGACATCGTTGAAATTCCATTAGGAAATTCACGACAACTTCCATATTACGCTCAAAACTTGGACGTCAAATCCGAAAGTTCAAACCAAGAACCCTTATAACATATATAAGCTTCTTCCATTACTAAAAAGTTAATACCATCACCCAATTAACAAGAAATCATGTTTTGTCCGTTTTCAGACAACAGTACGACCTACGGATCCTCCATAAGGGAGATCCGTCTTTGATTTAGGTAGATTCGTCTGGGATCGTCAAATTTGAGTATATTCCTTTTGTCATTTTGTACTTGTCTAAGGTCTAACAAACATATAATTAACCTTTAATACATCATAATATCTATAATTGAATATTCATAATATCTATTAAGGTAAATAAACTTAATAAGAATACTTTCAAAGAGATATGCAAAGGTGCATTCTTAGAATGCTTTAATGTAGCACATTCCACCTTGTCACACTTAAGTATACTCTTAAGTCCTAGAAGACTTAATCTTGTCTAAACTCACGACATCTTCCTTGCTCTCTTATTAATTCTAGGATTGTACACGTCATGATTAGGATTATGAGAACCAGAATTGAAACATATTAGTTGAGTCATATTAGGCCAAGTATTAGTGGACAATGCAAATTTCATCTTCGCTATACTGTATTAGGAAAATGCGGGAATTCTATTTCATTCTAAAATAAGAATGACTACTAGATAATCTATTGCACTAGAAATTCAATTTAACCTAACGGTTGAATTGCTTTCAGGAAGGAAGTTGGGTTCGTGGTATAACCTGTAAAAATGGTCATGTTTAGCCTGAATTGAGCACCACTAGTGATAGTCTCATATTCATTCTTTAACTTGATTAAATGGTTCTTTCTAAATATGCCTAATGTTTGTTTACATTGATGAACTTTGTATTTCATTAGAATTGCTCATTAAACAAGTAGTAATTAGGATTCTCCTTAGTCGACCTAGACTACTTGCACATCGCATACGTATTTTTGTGATTTCAAAATGTTAACTTGTTCTCGTGAAATATGATTATATTATCTTTATGCCAGTTTAATCTTCAATGAAGTACTGCTTAATTATTGAATGCATAACTATTTAAACGACTTTGTTTTAGTGAGCAATCCTGGTTTTAATATCTAGTAAGTTTATATTTTATGATACATGTTATTAAATGTGCTAAATAGGTAACCAGTGTTCTGTATGATATATATATATATATATATATATATATATATATGTGTGTGTGTGTGTGTGTGATGTAATCATTGTTTTATGTGAGCTTTTATATGATCTATGTGTTTCTCTTGTGCACCCACACTATATCATTAGGTCCACATGTCTAGATAAACATATAGACGTCACATAATATCGTACATCAATATCTTTGATTAGTATGATTAATATGTTTAAGTGACTTAGTGTCATTTACATGTGTCTTTTGCATTTAGATTATTACCTCGTGCCACTAAGATTTATCAAGTACACATAGATAATCGTCTTAATCCCTAAGGGTCTGTATCTCATTAGGAGTGTACACTAAGCAAGTAGAAATTAGGTAATTTCTTAGTCAATCTAGACAACCTACACCTGACATATGTGCTTTAATGTTTCATGATGATAACTTGATCTGATGTAATGCAATTATATGCCTTTATGATTATCTCTATGCTCAAGGTTTATATGCTTAGCTATTGAATGTATGTCTATTATAAATTCGTTTGTCCTTTTCTAGTAACTTAGATAAAATATCTCTTAGTTTATCTAAATGAAGCATCATGCTAAATTTTAACATGTCTTACATGACGATTGCATTTAAAATTATCATGTATTGATTGTGTCATTTCACATGACTTATGTGTTAATTGTGCACCTATATTATGTTTGATGTATAACAACTAACTTATAGATATCATATAGTCTTACACATCAATCTTGTTGATTATTGTGTTGATGCATGCTTAGATAAACTTTCATACTTAAATCCTATATGTCCTATGTACCTAGGTATATATTTCCTCATACTAGAATCTTTTTCCTAGCATTCGCGTCACTAATCTAAAGAGTCAAAAGATTCATAGAATCATCTTAAATCCCCGAGCCTTCACTCACACATTCCTTTAATCATCATCTCGCTCTCTTCTAAATAATTCATTCTCTTGTCAAGAAAAAATTAGATACATATCTAACACTCCTCCAAGTAGGATTGACAACTTAAATATTTCATCCGAAATATTCAAGTATCTTTAACTTGCGATCGTAAATGTGAAAGGTCATATCCAAAGATCTATATTCAAGCCTTTTAACAATATTAGTTAAAACACTTTCTTCAACGAAAACATTCCTTATCCTTCGATAACACCTCTTTGTTCTCTCTCAATTACTCCTCTACTATTATATAGATCGCTAATATCTTTTCTCCACCATTTCTGCTACCACCCTTAAGATAACCTCATACCTCATCATGTGATTGTTCTATGAACATTAGCAATGCTTAAGAAGAGCTACAAGACTTCACGGTTGAAGATCATCGTATGCTAACCATCATCCATCTTGACATTATCAAGCTCATATCTTCCGTCATCGTTTGTTTTCTTCTTAATTTATTAATTTATTTTATTTTTATTATTTGACACGCTATGTCCGGATGAGCACGGATTAAGTGGGAGGAAAAACAAACTCGTTCACATATAGTCTTTCACCAAATACTCTTAAAAACTCACAAATTTGATTCTTATTCCCTAGAAACCAATTCAAACAAACCTTTATCCTATAAACTCATTTCTTGTTCCACAACACATATACACCCCGTTCACACAAACCAAATTAGTCACCGGGATCATAACCTGTCTCTTTTCCTAACTTCACTATTAGGACTAATACCTCCTCTAACAAGAACACCTAACTCGTTTCTTTTTCCACAACACAAGAAACACTTTAACCATACACTCAAACCTAAAAACTATACTTTACTCTTGATAGTAATAGTTAGTTCAACAACATTCAATCGTCATAAACATCATACTCAAAATGTATCCCTTACAAAATCTTGACATCAAGAACATCTCACCAACTTGATCACCTTCGCCACCAAATATTGGTCCTCACTTTAAAACTCCCATACCAAAGAAATTATATCCTCAAGAACACTCCACACTTATCCAATAACCATTACAAGTGATCCTTTCATTTTTTTTACACAATTGAGTCTTTTAGTTCCACTTACTAGCAAGTGAAGAACATAAAGAAGATATTCAATCTTCAAGTGTTATTGAGTCACCACATTGTTGTGTCTTTCATTTTTCTTTCACTACGAAAGAACTACCACCTTGTCTCATATATCCACCTATGGTTGTCATGCAACCCAATCACTAGGATCACGTGCAACCCAATCACTCGTGTCATTATTAGTGCAAATGATATATTATTCTAAACCATCTTTGCCAACCTTAACTCAACACCTAACTCAACACCTTCCCTCTTTATTCTTGCTCATCCTTCCCCACTTTCCATTATATGGAATTGTTTTTATTTACTTCTAGGTGCATATCATTTTTCACTATTTATTCTTGTTATAATATAACTACTTTCGAGTATATGTTTTTGATATGACATGTTAAAACATTATTGACATCATTTTACTTATTTATGTCATAATAACTATTTTATGATAATTATTTTTTTTTCTTCTAAGAACATATTTGGAGTATGTCTTTTTGACAAATCATTCTTATCGTCAACATTTAGTTCGACCCAAAGTCTTACAAAAATATTTTTCCTATAACACCCCACACATAGTGCTTAACAAACAAACCTTGAGGATTTAGGAATCTATCATTACAACCCTTAACGAAAGTCTATCCTAACTCAAATCATCATCTTTGGTAGATAATGATTTCTTAATGAACATGTCGTTCTAAAAACGATAGTACTCCTCATTCGAATGACATCTTAGACGAAGTCATTCTCATAACAATGGTGTGTTAAACTATAAAAGAATTTTGTTCTTGTTTATTAAAGTTGTGTGATTGTTTGGATAAATTTGTTGTCAATTGAGTCTTATCATCAAGCATGTGTCTTGGATCTTTTTATTTAGGTTGTTATTTTTTAATTAGAATTGCATGTGTCTAGTTTCCAACTTTTGTTGAAAGTCTCTTATTGCTAGCTTACTATGTGTGACTATTATTTTTAACACTTGCTATCATGATGCTTGGCATCTTTATGACTTGGTGTGTTATTCTTTTTGGACCTTTACATGCTATTGTTCATGATTTAAGTGTTTAAATGCTAAATGCTTTGGATCATGGCTACAAAACTAGGTTCTGCCTATTTTTTTGGAAAAATGCGACCAACGGATCCACATTATGGTAAATCCGTCCGCTGTTTAGGTAGATCCGTGGATCACCAGGCCATGCGCCAAAGTTAGGAATTTCTTGATCAAAAACACAAAACCACTAACAACTACCAAAGCTACTTGCAAACCCTACTAAACCCACTACTCCCACCCCCCCACCACGATCACAATCTTAATTCTATCTCAATATTATCCATAGTAAGATACATAAGCACAGTTTAGAGAAGCGCTCTTTATAACTCTGTAATATTTATGCTCGGTCATGTGGTGCTGATAGTCTACCTGCCTTTCTTCTTTTTTATACGCGTTGTTGAGATAGTGTATCGGAGAGGTATGCTGTCATCACACCAATCCCTGAAGAAACAAGAAGTATAGTCAAAAAAGGGGGAGTTTCCAGACAAGCCAACCCTCCGCACGCCAGCATAGCGTCGTGTAATACAATTTGTTTGCACTAAAGTTTTGCAAACATGTGCCACACCACAAACCATACTCATCCAAAAACAGAAAGTAGTACGAACACCTAGTTTCAAGTTTCGTGTACTATTTTTTTTGTAGTTTTTATAATATCTCTGATTTTTCCGTCGATTAAGGGGGAGCATTTGTCAACAAAAAATATACACGCATTTATCATATTTTTCTTTTATTGTCTTCATTGATATATTATATCATATATTATATATATATATTATATATAATACTTATTATGTTGCACACAAAAACTAAATCTAATGTAGGTTTAATTAATCTTTGTAAGAAATTTTGATTCCATGATTCATTAGCAACCAAGGTCAATCTAATCTTAGTGAGTGCAAGGAGCTTAGGGAGGCCTGATGTTGCTTAGAAGATGAGATTTGAAGGGTGTCTTATTGAAGTATAACTTACTAGGGATGATTAGTGATGCAAGCAAGCTCGCTTTTTGGGGAGAAAAAAGTTTTTTAAACTAAGAATCACGCCTTAGAGGAGGATGGAACCCCTGACCCGAATTAAACAAAAGAAGGATCAACGGATCAGAAGATCATGAGCATATTATACCTTTTATTTTTGTTTTTGGCCAAAAGGGGGGGTGGTGGAGGGAGAAAAGTGAGAAGTGTATGTAAACGAAGGTTAACTTTAAATTTTACTATGGTTTACTAGTTTCACATAGTTTGTTTATAATCTAAAAATTATGCGGAGAGGATTGTTAGATTGTTAGTGCAAATATTCGATATTTATACTGCTAAAACAGTCATTGTGGTTTAAAATTGACAAACAAAGTAACTGTGAAATTAAATAACGAATAAAATGTGCAGTGTAGTTAGTTACGCGTGTTCAAACTCTTAAAGGGAGATAATTTCATCACTCTCTTCGACATCGACATCCCGAGACCGAGAACTCTTACCATATGGGGTTTCACTAGTTGGATGGGACAAGCACAAACCGGGTAGCCCAATAGAGTCTTGGCCGCCAATAATGGGCTAATAGAGTTCGGCCCTGTAAGGCCCATCATTAGTATCCTATTGTCAGAGCTTACAAAGGATGGTGTGATTCATAAGCTTTCTAGAATGATTGCAATTGGGAAAGAAACTAGCGTAACTTCAAATTTGAATTATAGCTTTCTAGAAGATGAAAGGGAAACTAGTTGGTTGCAAGTGTGTGTGTTGTGTGTTATCCATGCATCCCTTTTATCCAAATTCCTCCTACCTTTATTAAGCATTTTATTGATTAAAAGGGAATTCTTCTCCAGTCAAGGTTTCTTCCATATAAATAGCTAAAGTAATGTTTATCTTCCTCCTTCTTAAATGAAACCCACTGTGTTCAACCACACATATAATATTATTTAGAGTATGTCTTTCTTCATTGTTTAATCATGGTTCTAGCATAAGGCTTATGGATCATGGTGTTCTTGTGTGGGACACTTATGTTAGACCCTCCCCCCCCCCCCCACCCCCCCTAATACCAAAGTAGGTGTTATGTAATGAAGCATATGATATTCTCTACTATGGAAAGTGATCTGTTTGATTACTTGGATATCAGTAGTAGATTGGGTGTGGGTTTAAATAGAAGTTGACTACATTGTCACTTGTATGTTTCATTGTGGAATAAGATTTTATTTCCATATTGTAATTCTAGTTATTTGTGAAGATCTGGATAGTTTTATGAATTGGAGGAATCTAGTGATGTTTGTGTGTAGGTTAGTTGATTAGGCACAAAATACGTAGGTGTGTAGTGTTTGGTTCTGTCTCATTAAGTAGAACTTTCAGTATATATATGTGCTTTAGTATGGATAAAGTGATAAGCGACGTTTCTGGAAGGTTTACTTGACGTATGTGTTGTTTTTTTTACCTTTTTTTACTACATCCAAGAAAATATCATATCCATTCTATTACTCCCCACCAACATAAATACTTGATTAACTCCCCCCCCCCCCCCCCCCCCCCCCCCCCCCCATTTGCATTTATTGATTTTTATTTTTTAACTGATATTTCACTTTTCTTTCATTCCTCGTTGTTGTAACATTATCTTTTTTCTCGATCCTCATATCTTCGGTAATTTAGTCTTAGTACCGGTTATAAAGTGTTACGCTGACGTAGTTATTTGTGTTGTCTCCGCAGAAGCCAAACGGAGCTTGTTGTTTAGTGAATTAAACTCTCGCGGTAGGGTACGGGTGACGTTAGTGATTTGATCGGTCTCAGATGGTTGTGTATGTCGCAGAAACCATTCAAAATTAAATTGTATTTTTTTATTTTTTTTTTTTTTATTCTGGGTATATAATCGCTATGTTGTGTTTCAGTTGTGTGACTTTCATATATTATCGCTTTACATTTATATGTACTTTTAGATCGCTTTATGTTTTTTATGTTTGGTAGATTGAGTCTATGTGTTGTGTGTGGTTATAATGATTTGTTTTGATGTTATTCTACGTGTAGTTGTTATAGTATGTAAACATGATGTGGATGTTTGATACAAAAGTAAAATTTTTATAAAAGGAAAAGTATACTAACCCCCCCCTGTACGATCCATTACGTTTCGGTTGACGCTTAGAGGACGCCCCGAGAGTAGGTTGTTTCCAAGGAGAACACAATAATGTAGCCAGATGATGTCGATTGCGTGATTCAGTCATGGGGCAACAGCCGTCACTCGCATTGAATAGGCAAACTAAATTGTAGTAGTAAGACAAATAAAAAGTACACTGTAGTAGAAGACAAAAACAACTGCAAACCATAATCTAAAGTACCATATACATAACATAAGATCCTCTTAAGAGCTGAGAAATGAGGCTCCTGAGGATCATGCATATGAAGACAAATCTGCTGGACATCATAAGAAATATCGGGTCTAGTGAAACTAAGATACTATAGAGATCCTGCAAGACTTCGATAAAGGGTCAGATCAGAAACCATATCACCTGTACCACCCAACTTAGACTCAGTATCAACGTCCGACTTGGATTACAATGAACCATACCTGCTCGCTTAAGTATCTCAACCGCATATTTCTTTTGAGACAAAAATATCCTAGAAGAATCCCGTGAAACCAAAATACCCATGATGTAATTAAGAGCACCTAAATCTGTCATAGCAAACTCCTGATGTAAAGAGCTAATAATACTCTGTAACAAAGCCTTAGAAGACGTTGTAAGCACAATATCATCCACAAATAACAACAAATACGCAGTATCCACCCGCTAACGAAAAATAAATAAGGATGTGTCACAACGACTGTGCTGAAAACCCACCCGAGTAATATAAGAGGCAAACCACTATAACCAAGCACAGGGAGCCTACTTGAGCCCATAAAGAGAGTGATGAAGCAAGCACACATAATCCGGATGTGCATAATCCCAAAACCTAGGTGGCTAATGCATGTAAACCGTCTCAGATAAATCCCTATGTAAAAAGGCATTCTTGACATCCAGCTGATGAACCGACCAATGTCGAGAAATAGCCAAACTAAGAACCGTATGAATAGTGCCAAGTTTAACAACCGGGCTAAAGGTCTCATCAACATCAACACCCTCTAATTAAGTACTACCATTCTCCACAATCCGAGCCTTATAACGACTCAACGTCTCGTAGGCTAAAAATTTATGCTAAAAAAGCCACATACAACAGACAACATTGGCGTCTGGTGGGCAAAGGACAAGGGTTCAAGTACTGTTCTTAATAAGGGTATTATATTTGTCTTACATAGCATTTTACCAATTAGAATCAAGAAATTCATCATGATAGGTTTAGGTAAAGGTGACACAGAGGACACATGAAAAGTGAGACGCTGAGTGGGTTTATTAGACCCGACACGAAAGCATGTAACCGTAGAGTAAACTGAGGTGGGATTTGGATTTATTGGTAGATCAAGAATTATGGTGGGATCGGTGGTGACATGGGTTGGAAGTTGTTGGGTTGTCCCAGCCATGGGTGAGGATTAGGCCGACGCAAGAGGTGGGTGGGGTAGTTAGGCCTCGTCAACATGTGGTGATGGTGTAGAGGAAGAATGGGCTGCCGGTGATGACAAGTGGGAATAATCAGGATTAGATTGGTTTGGTACAGTAGAGGTGTCGTGTGTATTTGGTATAGGAACAGTAGCTAGAGTAGTGGAAACGGAAACGAGGAGAGGTGTAAAATCTGGTTCATCTAAAAATGTATATGAGGGAATTGAGGTAGTTTTAGTGGAACCATATGGGAATACTATTTCATAAAATATGACATGCGGAGAAATAATAAGTTTGTCGGTGTTTAAGTTGAGATAGCGATAGCCTTGATGACTTGACGCATGGCCTAAGAAAATTGCAAGTGTAGCACGGGGTTCAAGTTTATGGTTTGGATATAAGTGAGGGTAGCATAAGCACCCAAACGTGCGTAATAGACTATAGTCAGGTTGAGTACCAAAAATATAGGTAAAGGGAATGTCATTGCCAATGGCGGTGGAAGGTAATATGTTGAGTAGGTGGGTAGCCATATTAAGCACCTCAACCTAAAATGTAGAAGGTAGATTACTTGAAAAAGTAAGGTCCGAATAATGTTATTAATTGTGCTAACCATTCATTTGGATTTACCACTTTGTTGAGAGGTTTTGGTGCATGAAAAACAAAATTGAATTCCATTAGTGGCAAATAGGTCATGTAATTTACGGTTGTCAAATTCACCCCCATGATCATACTAAAAAGAACGTATTTTACACTTAAATTGAGTGCGAACATAATTACGAAACAAAAGAAACTTAGACAATACACCATATTTATGAAGAAAAGGATAAATCTACACATACTACGAAAAGTGATCCAAAAACAAAACATAATATTTGAAACCATAAAGACTTGGTATAGGCGAAGTCCATACATCCGAGTGAACAATGTCAAAACATGAAGAAACAATAGTACTAGAACTGACAAACGGAAGCCGTACATGTTTGCCAAGCTGACACGCATGACAAAGTGTGGGAGGCTTCTCTTTATTACATGAAATAACATTATTAGAAACAAGCCGAAGTAGCACTTCACTTTCTGGATGACCAAGTCGTTGATGCCACATATGCTGACTGACATGAAACGCATGTGGAATAGGAGAAGGAGCAGTGACAGGATAGAGGTCTCTGGTGCTATAACATCGGAGAAGCACCCGACGCGTCATGAAGTCCTTAACAGAAAAACCAAAGGAGTCAAATTCAATAGTACAATCATTATCATGAACAAATTGACGGATCGAAATCAAGTTTTTGACAATATGAGGAGTAATAAGCACATTGTTAAGGACAAGAGACTTAGAAGGAGTGGACAAAATGCTATAGCCAGTGTTAGTGACGTGTATACAATGCCCGTCACCAACTGAAACAGAGGAATACATACACGAATTAAGAACAATACTTAAACTATAAACTGAATTATTTAAGTGAGAGCTTGCACCTGTGTCCATATTCCATGCGCCAGTAGTAGGATCATGAAGTGTCCCGGTAGTAAAAGCTTGCGGTAACAAAGTAGCTTGTCCCGATGTAGTAGCAGGACCCGTGACTATGGACTGAGTAGGCTGAGCTGGACCTAAAATTGGACTGCCAAGAAATTGTTGCTGCTGGCTTGGGCCAGCAGACGCAACACCAAGCCCAACAATATTAGTGTGGGCTGCCACAGTTGGGTTACAAAAGCTGGTGTAAAACCCCGTATTTAAGGTCACTACTTATTCTGAATTTATAACTATTCTCTAAATCTTAAATAATTCATTTTATTATTTCAGTCGGTTTTTATTAAAATCGTCATTTAAATTCTTTCGCGAATTTTATATTTTATTTTTAATTGTTTTCGATCGAGAAATCAACGAATTCTGTATTTTTTATTGTGAAAGTTATTAAATTTTTATTTAAATATATTTTTCTTTTTCTATTATTTCTCATATTTTATTCGTGTTA
>BQNB010081880.1:0-29492 GCA_026074375.1 Tanacetum coccineum
CCAGTAGGAACTACTACTCTACCAGTAGGAACTACATACCTACTAGTAGAAACTAAGTATTACAAATATTCCTAACATAGTTTAAGACAACTTTTAACTTGATTATGTGTATGTTCTTAACAACTTGTGTGGTGATTATCCGATGTATTCGGAAAGACTTATGTGTTGGTTATCTTTAGGTACTTGTTTGCCATGATGGTTTAAACCTTTAGTTGTTTTAGTTATGCTACTTTGGTTTCATGACTTAATATGTTTATTACATGCTATATGATTAAATGTGCTCATACAACTCAATAGGGCTTGCTGCAAATAACCACCAAAACAGAAATACTCTCACAAAAATTCTAAGAAAAATTATTTTTCTATGAAAAATGGAAGCCAACAGAGGGCGGCCCCCTTAATTCATAACGGGCGGCCCCCTTATCTTTAAGGGGACCGCCCTAGTGAATCACGGGTAAAACAATATTTTTCCTGCTTTTTGACCCTCTTTTACCTAGTCTCAGCTATCTTTGCCCAGAATGCTCGAACACAATTTGGAACAACCTAAACTAGTTCAAATTCATTCCTTTTTCAATCCATTCTCTTCCCATAAATCCCTTCCAAATGATCATCACCAACACATCATCCACCAAATCATACACTAACCACTATCAATATCCATGGCATCCACTAGAGCTTCCATCTCCAAAGCCTCCAAGAGACCAAAAATCAACATCATTCCACCAAAACAATTATTTGTGGATTTAACCCATGATGACACAAAAACTCCATCACCCACACTTCAACTATCATCACCTAGTGCTCCTAATGCACCCTCCAAAACACCATCAACCAAAGATACTTCCTCATCCTCAATTGACTACATACCCAAATCACCAACCTCATCAACATCACTTTCACCCAATGGTTACTTAAACCCACCAACATCTCCACCTCCAAGAGTTTCTCCACCACCTCCAACTTAAGAAAATGCATCAATGGACATCACTCTCACCCTTTCACCAATTACCCCACTTGATGTCCAATTTGATACTCCATCACCTTCACCACCTATTGTTAGCCTTAATTATATTAAGTCAAACAAGAATGTTATCGGTCTTAGTAAGTCAAACTAGGTCTTGTATTGTAATAGGTTAGTCGGGTTCAACGGGCTTGAATTGTAATCTAATATCGTCCGTGTTTTGGGCTCAAAGCACAAGTTAAATCAAGCCCGGCTCATTTAGAAAGCCTAAGTGCTAGGCTAGTATAAATATCCCTTCACCACACTTGGTGAAGGGTGTTGGTTGCATTTTCCCATAACTTGTAACTCACCACTTATCTCTAATCTAGTTGTTTCTCTCTCTAAGATTTCTTACTTTCTAGCATCTTGGTATAGAACATAGTTGTGTAATGGATTAAAATACATGGGATAACAATTGGCATCAGAGCCTAAGTGGATTCGTGATTGATTCGTGTGGTTAAACAAGATCAAATTCGTGGGTCAAAAAGAAGTCCAAAAAAAATCAAACCCGAATTTTTGTGCTTAGATGTGTGAATGTTTATGTTATTAAACAAGATCTAGGCATAAGGTAGCTAATTGCTTCCTCTTCTGCATCATTACTAAGTGGTTTTAACTTCATTTCGTAGCTTACAAGTAAAGTTTGAAGATTTTTTCTTGGCGTTTGGTTTGGCCTAACTGAAGGTGTGTTCGTCGTTGCGTTTTGACAACAAAAGTCGTTGAGTTTTACAAAAAAGTCGTTGCGTTTTGACAAAAGTCGTTGCATTTTGACCACAATGTCGTTGCGTTCTGTACAAAAGTCATGCGTTTTGATTTAGATTCTTTGCGTTTTGACAAAAGTCGTTGCGTTTTGACGGAGTCTTTATGCGTTTTGCTTCTCAAGTAGTTGCGTTTTTGTATGTTGCGTTTTGGCTCCACACGGTTACGTTTTGAGACCATCATTGCGTTTTTGACTAGACGTTAATCTGCCAATTAATTTATTGATTGCGTTTTTTGACCAAAGATAGTTGCGTTTTGACCAACAAAGTTGCGTTTGTGACCATGGACTCGTTGCGTTTTGACTAAGTTTCATTGCGTTTTGATCAAGAAAAGTGGAATTGCCGTCTTGACTTGAAATGTGACTGCGTTCTTGATTCAAAGATAGTTGCGTTTTGAAAAATCAGCATGCGTTTTGTCTAGAAATCTTGTGTGAAGAAAAGGGTTTCAGTAAATATTGCCATAACTTGTGATCCGTAAGTACCGTTTCAGGCCCCGTGACTTTGTTAGTTCCTTCAAATCGAAGAGGATACGAGACGGATTACGCTATTTTCACCCTTTAGCTGGTTAAGGATTTTTCGAGGCCCAAAACCCTCGTTTTCTATGAGTTATTAACATTTTTCATTTTTTTGGAATTTGTGTTGGACTGAATTTCGGACTAAATAGGACATCTATCACACTACAAAACACAAAATCAAACCATAATCAACTTAATCATACTTGAAATATGATAAGTAATTCTTTTCATTCACGGTTTCTTCTTGATTTTGTAAAATACCACAAAAGATACGCTTTGTTTCTCGGTTTTTTAATCAAAGATTTGTATAATCCCGTAAACGTTAAATTCATTTAAAACACAATCAAAACCACTTCCCTAACACTTAAGATTCCGTATTCATTCAAAACTCTCCATTGAATGTCAAATTCAAATACCAATTTGCAAACTCTATCATCCAAATGCTCTTCTTAATGCTATATAGAGAGGGTAGCAAGATGTCCACAATGTTGGCTCCGGGGGGGTAATTACGTTTCAGTGGAAATCCTTATATCAAGAGATACATTGACTCCAAAACCTAACGTGAACTCATTCCACTATTGTCTCCATAATCTACCAATACAACGTATAATGGGCTGCTGAGAAAACAGTTCCAGTTGCTCGAAGGTAGTTCTGAAACAACTATAGTGAGGTATTTGGGAGACACTATAAGAAATGGTTTCACAAGACCTTTCGGAGATCAAACAATATGCTGTAGCTAAAGTCAGTTCAGAACATTCTCACAGGGATTAGATAAACGATATCTACTCCACAGTTGATGTTGTCGACATGAATGTGAAAATAGTGGAAAGCCATTGAAAGGTTTGAAACAAGGTGAATCAATCAATGTTAAAGTTCTTGCAAACCAATGTCTATTGGGAGTTTTGGTAAAATTAACATCACGGTTGGTGAATCACTGGATCGTATTACTCACGGTTTTACAAGACGATGAATGGCTTGTCCGACATCAGTGTCATGTTACTATCATCAGTGAATGTCAAAGTTCTTACTTCAATTACAACCAGAATGGCAAGGTTTTTGTGAACCTTCTTAAGCAGAGCATCGAGAGCTGAAGACTGTCTCCTATCATACAAAGCTTCTATACATTATAAAGCATAACCAGATGAAGTCAATGAGATAAGAGCTGAAAGAATGGACGTACTGCTTAATCCACTTGCACTTGTTGCTCAACAACTAACCAGGTTTACCATCATCAAAATCATACCTACTCAAAACACTCAATAGTCCCCCACCAGATAATAACAGTCTACCAGAAACAGAGGAAAAGCAATTGTTACCTCTTCTGCTCCTACTTATGATCCAAAACCTGCTATACGGTTATACTGATGATGATGGAAATTGTCTAAGGAAAAGGAGATTAGGACATTAATCTATGGATTTAATTTCTCTTTCGTTTAAGAAATCTACAAACCTGACCAACAACAACCTTTAGAACTTCATCAAACACCAGTCGTGACTAATCAAGATAATTATCCTAAGAATCTACAGAGGAACTGGGTATGCTATCCAGTGGGCAGTAATGTTGGGGGGCTAGGAAAATTGTAGGTACTCCGGTAGTGGTCTGTCCTTCTGGGTAGTGCAAAAAGTCTGGGACTTCAGTGTTACAACGCATGGAATAAGGGCATGTATCTAAGGAATGTAGAAGCCAAAACGGTAAAGGATGCAGCTTATCACAAGGAAAAAGATGTTTTTTGTGTTGGTAAAACAAGAGGAAGGCTAGGGTTCAGTTTGAATGCAGAACAAGGCTGGTGGAAGGATGTACTGGATCGTTGAGTTGAAGATAGGATTATTGGATAAGCACATTATAACATGTATGGATAACTTCAAGAGGTTACTTCAGATTTTAGTTGGACAATTCTGGACCAATTCTTTGATGATGAGCCAAATGCATAAGGTACAAAACAATAATGACAACTTTAATGTGTTTTGCCCATGGAAAATGAACCTTCCTGCAGGCAACCTGAATATTAGTATGTAATTTATCAGACGGAACAAGGTGACTCCATAATCATTATTGATTTCATTGGTTTTTATGTTATGATAGAGCTCAAGGATGACAGGATGTAACTGATGATCTTGACAAAGACCGTGAGATTTGCTTGCTTCTTTAAATTCAGAAACTAAAATGTGGAAAAATTGTGCAGCAAAAACTGTAAATAAATTTTTGGAATCATCAAACAAGGGAGTTAGTTGATAAATTGTATAGGTGAAATTGGGATTTAAAAAAAACTAAGAATAAAGTTAGAATCATCAATAACCATTTCAAAGAAGCAAACTAATGAATTGTCTTAAGGACTAATCAGTTGATGTTTTAAAGACTTAAGAAGTTCCAAAGCGGAACTTGATAAGTATCAATGATGTGAATTATGCCGTCAATGGTTGGAAATTGATTGTGCAAAAAGTAAAGGGGGATTTAATGTGTTAACAAAATCGATTTTGAAAAATCATACTAATGCCTATACTCACAAATTAATGATTTTAATCAAACGAGTTTCGGATATGGAAAAAGGCGCTTTGTGCACATCAAGAAAACCATCTCCATATGTCACAAGCAAAAAGTGCTCAGATTAAAGCTTTTACAAAACTAGGGAAGACAAGGAACTGATAAAAGTTCATTGATGGTGCAAAACAAAGTCAAGGTTTTGATGATCTTTGTATATAAAACGCGCCCAATCTGTCCGAACAATGAATTTGTCTTAATCGGTATTGTAAAAAGAGTTTTGCTAAACCTGTGTTCCTCAGGTAAGCTCAGAAGAGTGAATCCTTGTCTGTATGATATAGGGTGTTATAATGATAATCTTGCTTTAATGTTAGCCCCTGAATCTGACGAATCGATTCAACTTGCAAATAAATGTCGATCAAAATTAAGCGATTTAATCAGACCGTTTGATTATGATCAGTTGAATAATCTTTATGATTGGTTCGTTCCACACGGGGGAAAAGTCGGATGAAAAACACTATTTTCAAAAAAACCGTTCAAAGATTGTGTCAAACATCTTATAATAAGGATTTTTCAAGAGGTCTTTTCGTAAACAATCTACTTTCGTTAGAAAACGATATGGATGAATCCATTCCCTGGGATCAAATGTGTAAAAGCTCCTAAAGAACTTTTCAAGATTAAAAAAGAGTGTTGACACCGATTTTTGATGGAGTGGAACGTTTTGCAAAACAATACAATTGCCAAAAGAACATATTTTGGTTAACATCGATCCTTTTCATTCAAAACATAATAGAAGGAAATTTTGGCCCCCCAAATTAGCAAACTGATTGTGGACTTAGATACAATTTAACTTGTGTTTGAAGGAGGAAAACATGGTATTTGCTGATTTGAGATACTTTAATTCTCTTGAAACCATGAAGTAGTCTCTCTCAAATCTCAACTGGGAAACTCAAAAAAACACAGTTTTTGAATGAAATCGACCCGGACTTTATGGGAATATTACTATGCTGAGACATGAATGCAAAATACTTGGTATTATACATGATTTAGATGAATTCACTGTTTTGACATGTAATTACGTAGAAACTGGGAAAATATGAACCATCTTGAAAAAAGAGCTTTCAAAAAGTATAGAACAATGTCAAGAATTTTGAAGCAACTTCAGAAACATGCGATTAATCTTGAACTTGATTGGCAAAAGTGTAAAGAAAAAAGCTATAAAAAATGACAAATCTTTCAAAGAAATCAATCAAAACGTATTTCTGAAAGAACGTGAACGAGTATTTTGAAATTCAAGATTGAAAGCTCAATTAAAAGACAAGGAATTGCAATAAGTGCAGTTGAAAAACTCTAGAAAAAGTTGAAAGAGAAATCTGTAGAACTACTGTTTGAAAAATCATCGGTTATTCGACAACCGAATGCTTTTAAAAGTCAAAGACAATCCATTTTAGGTAAACCAGCTATTTTTTCAGATTCTCTTACAAAGAAAGATTTCTCAAAGTCAAAGCCAGTTACCACACAAAATGTGTCTAATGATTTTTCCAAAAAACGTCCCTGCACAGATTTTACCTTCAGTATATGTTGGCCAATTGTCAAGAACACAAATGTGATTCACCAGGAATGTATTAAGTGCACACAAAGCCTACTCAATCTAGATCCACCTCAGTTGAGCATCAAGACATTAGGAAACTAACAAACGGTGTCTTTCTCTACAGGAGTACTTCACCAATTACTAGTGTTAGTATGACCCATAAAAACTGTATACGATGTATCCACGTCAAAATACACCGTATCTGCCCTCAAAACAGAATGATAAATCTTTATAATCTTTGAACTGATTTTGTTAAATTTGCAGATATGGCTCTTCCACCTAGAGATTAGAGAATGATGAGCGCTAAAACACACATCTTGTGTACCCCATAAAGCACTAGTAAAATGACTAAAAATACTAAAATATGCTTAATTATATTGCAAATATGTTTGTTTGGTATTTTTATGTCTTGCAGGTACTATGGATTGAAAATAAAGTAAAAACGGGTATTTTCAGGTTCGTTTCAATCAAGAGTAATTATTATTTGAAGTCAAGACTAAGTCGTTAATATTTCCCGAGCATGCCATTGAAAAGAGCATAAAAAATCAAGTTTAACGATGCCTTCATCTTTTATTGGGCTGGCCCGACACCATTTATATGGGTCGGATCGACACATATTTATTTAGAGTCTCAAGATTAAATTGTAGCCCAATTAATTAAGCATGTCATTCGGCCCAGAATGACAAGTGACGAGGCCTAGATGAGAACACTCGGCCCACCAGATTAAAAGCCCAACTTTGTTGTTTTCTTATGTGTGTTGGACGCATTCTATTGAAATGAATGGAGATGTATTTGATACTCAACGCACGCGCCAGCTAATTAATTCATAAGAATGCACATGATAGCGCACTAAAAAATGGGCCAATAGCAATTTGACACATGGCGGATAAGTTGTTATACTTCTTAAATTCATTGCAAGATGATCAAACGGTGTATATTAATACTTACGATGTAAGCAGATGAAAGGGGACACATGGTACGAATTGAACGGCGGATCATTCTTGAAATTCATTTGCGATCCGAGCTATCAAGTTTGGAGGCCAATGACTGGCTACTCATTGGGGAATGATGGGGACAAATTTACACAAGTTCCCTCTCTCTTGGCTATAAAATTAAACCGCTCCCCTCATTTTCAAGAATATTAGGATTTAGATTTTAAAAGTTTTCTCTCTAGTTTTTAGCTTATTAGTTTTTAGTGTTAGCTTATTTTCCATTTCTGCTTATTTGTAAAACTGATATTTCAGCTTATTGAGAATATTGTTCGAGCTTATTATTAGTTTAATGATAATGATGTTTTATGTTTAAAGTGCTTTTTCTCTTTTCTATTTTTCTTATCCAAGCTTATCGAAGCATAAGCAAATCCCACAACTTATTATCAGCTTAATTTTGAGCTTATTTTTGAATAAAGGGTTAAGTCGAATAAGCTTTTCAAAAAGCTTATTCGATTCATATATCTCTCTTCCAAAAGTAAGTTTTCAATATTTAGTTTTCAATATATATCTCGATATACCTGGACTCACTTCTTGAGGTCTAAAGATGAAACACCTGGAGTTCTCATTGATTTCCTCACACTTGTCCAAAGAGGACTTTGTGCTCATGTTACAACAGTTCGAACTGACAAAGGCACGGAATTTCTTAATAAAACTCTTCATGCATACTTTGCAAAAGAGGGAATAAGACACGAAACGTCAACTGCTCGAACACCTGAACAAAACGGCGTTGTCGAAAGACGGAACCGTACTCTTGTTGAGGCTGCTCGAACAATGCTAAGCGCCGCTAAAGTTCCTTTGTTCTTCTGGGCTGAAGCAATTGCAACAGCATGTTTTACTCAAAACCGTTCACTTGTAATTCCTCGACATGAGAAAACACCTTATCATATCATCAATGCCCGGAAACCGTCAGTTAAGTTCTTTCACATCTTTGGTTCTCTTTGCTACATCGTCAGAGATGGTGAAAATCTTGATAAAATGAAGGAAAAAGGTGATGCATGTATTTTTGTTGGGTATTCTACTCAGTCAAAGGCTTACAGGGTATTTAACAAGAGAACAAGAATGATAGTTGAAACAATTCATGTTAACTTTGACGAATTGCCTCAAATGGCGTCAGATCACGTCAGTTCTGACCCCGGTCCACAATGTTCAATGACGTCTGTTCACAACAGTTCAGGCCTCAAACCTCAATGTCAAATGACGTTTGATCACAACAGATCAAGCCTCAAACCTCAATGTCAAATGACGTTTGATCACAACAGATCAAGCCTCGAACCTCAATGTCAAATGACGTTTGATTACAACAGATCAAGCCTCGAACCTCAATGTCAAACGACGTTTGAACAAAACGGTTCAAGCCTCGCACCACAATGTCAACAGAAGTTCATCAAGCAGCTGAGACAGTAACAACGTCAAATGAGCTGGATGTGCTATTCGGTCCTTTGTTCGACGAATATTTCAATGGAGAAAATCAAGTTGTTTTAAAGTCTTCCGCTGTCACTACTACTGATGCATCAAATAAACGTCAACAACAACCTGATTCAACTTCATCCACTTCAACTCTAGCTACAACTGTCACTGCTAATGGAAACTTCGATTTGTAAATATTTTTATTCTCTCTTTATTTTTTATTTATAAAAAAATTTTGAAAAAGAAAATAGAAAAATATAAAACCTAGAAAAACAAAATATAAAATCAGAAAAATTTCAAAAATACCAAAAAGAATCTTCTCGACATGTCTCTTGGAATCGATAACATTTACGTACCTAGAAATGTTGATTAACATCGACACGGGCGTGTAAATGAAGTTCGAACAGGAGTTTCAAATGCTTTCAAAACATGTCATTTCTAAATTTTTCTCAATGACTTATGTACATTTCAGTGCATAACTCGGTCCCGAATGTAATAGGGAAGTGTACGCTTCAGTGCGCTTACTCTAAAATAGAAGAGAAGTCTTCTATCATGTTTTTAAAATCGTTGAACACAATTTTTCAAAAAGAACTTTCAATGTCAAAATTGTCTACAATATAATTTGTGGTATTTTTCCATAAAAAGTGGTATTTGTTAAAATTGTGTGTTCAACACTCCCTTCCTCGAATAATTTTCAAAGAATTGTAGTACGTAGAATGTCATTTTATGTGAATCAATTTCTGAGGGGGAGCTTTTTAAAACAAAGCCTTTTAATGTGTATGTGGAAACTTATAATGTCAATTATTAATATACATTGTTCACTAAGGCATCTCACTCCGTCTTCAACATTTTGTGGTGTCATATCAATTTTTCATTCAAATGTCAAGTTTTAATAAATATTGGTATCCCACATATACTGTTGAAGGGGAGCTATCGGAATATGAATTCATGCAATATCGTGGTATAATTTTTCTCCCCATGGAATTTTTCATGTCAAATTTTAATCAATTGGTATTTCAAATACTAAGTGTTTTATTATTTAAAATAAGGGGAGAAAATGTGATTAAAATATGCTATTGACGAATGTGATCTTTAAGACTCTAAGTGCAACTCTTTCCTTCATGTGCTAAACAATTTCGAATCTCGGAGCACATGTGTAGGGGGAGTATTTGAAAATAACAATGTCAGAAAATGGTTTTATGGTTCGATCTTTATACCCAACAACCTATTAATTTCACGACGATTCTGAAGTCATAAGGTGGTTAGGTTAGGTATAAGTCCTACGATCCAACCAGAACTGGAGGGATCTACCCAAGGACACTCCATAGTTAGAAATAGCAGTCCTTAGGTATGATTGGAGATGAATGTGTATAAGGGAAGAATGCCGACTAAGATTGAGCTAACACTGGAACAATCACAACAAGGTGTTAGTAATGATGTCTTGGTAAGCATTGAAGGGGTTGAAGAATTAAAAAGAAATGTATGGATAAAGGGTGAAAAGAAAGAAGCCCTCCTTACACCTTAGGCAGAAACCGGGTCAATACATAATCTATCAAAATCACAATGATGATTGTTGATATTGAAGAAAGTCGTCATGGACCCAGTGATGCAATGCACAACCCTTCCCAGCCATTCGGGTTTCTCTCAAAAGAAACTTGTCTCATTTGTCACGGAGATACACACGTTATCTATTGGACCATCTCATACGAGATTGTAATATTGATAGGTGTGATATTGAATAGGTGGCAGTCTGCTCCAGCCTCCGATTACTAAAACCAAAAGTGCACAAATCGAGTCTAGAGCCAAGAAGAGATCAAATTATAAATCTCATTAGGACACAATGTCAAAATACACTTGTTGAACACCATAAAGTTCACAAGCTGTAACAAAGAGTCCTACGCATTATCCTTGAGATCTTGCCAGAACATCTAAGTGATACTTAAGTATTCACAGTGAAGATGGAAATCCTGCTTGAGCCAACATCAAACAAGCTCTTGGTAGGTGACTTGCAAGATTCTATATGAATCAAGCTTGTGATAACTGGATATCAATTTTGGTCCAGTAAATGAATTGACGACTTAATCAGAAAGATAGTAACTATCTAATTCACTCTTACCGTGTTGTCTGCTTTGAGACGTTCCGGTAATGAGAACTAGCAAGCATGGTGAATCTAATACATCTGTGTTAGAAGATCCTACGCTTTGAGTTGGAAACCCTGTCAAGGAGATTCTTTGAATCTACCTGATCACAGGTATAGTATTTATACTATAAAACGGGAAACCGGAGGTTAATGCAACCGAAGTCAAGATGAATGACAAAGCCATATTCATCTTTTATTGCTAACTGTTTTATTTCAGGATAAGACGACGGTGTTGCAGCCTCATTCCAGCGAAGTCGGATTCATAAACCACATGCTCATACTCAAGCTTTCAAAGTCAATCGTTCAACATCAAGATAGTTGATTCTAATCTTCCCCACCATCAAAGAGCCTCAAAGTCAAATAAAGAATCATCAATTGGGGAGATTGTTAGACTTATAATCATATATGTCAAACAAGAATGTAACAAGTATGAGCATGTTGGTCAAGAGCACAAGTTGATCAAGAAAGTCAAATCAAGATGATTCAAGTCAAGGAGATGATGCAAGATAACGATCTCAAGAACTCAAAGTCAAAAGATAAAGGCTCAAGATCAAGATCACAAAGCATGAATGAACAAAGCCATTACAAACAAGACAAGACCAAAACAAGGCAAAGCATAAACATCAAAAGTCATATCTTTAACGTTAAAGGAGATAATGATAAATCAAAGCAACTCCTACAAGAATGTCATTAATGGTACGGAGCAGTTTGAAGAAGAGACCTCAACATTAGGGGAGATTGTTAGCCTTAATTATATCAAGTCAAACAAGAATGTTATCGGTCTTAGAAAGTCAAACTAAGTCTTGTATTGTAATAGGCTAGTCAGGTTCAACGGGCTTGGATAGTAATCTAATATTGTCTGTGTTTCGGGCTCAAAGCCTAAGTTATGCCAAGCCCGACCCAAGTTACAAACCCATATGCCACCTAGCAAGGCATAGGTATAAAAGAAACCCTCTCCACACATGGAGAGGGTGTTGGTTACATTTTCATTCACTTGTAATCCACCAATTCTCTAATCTATCCTTTTTGTTTCTCTCTATACTTTCTCTCTCTAAGTTTTCTTATTATTTTCTAGCATATTAGTAAAGATTAGTGTTGTGTAATGGATTAAATTCACGTGATAACATGTATGGTATGGAGCGGATACGCCTTATTAATGTCTGGGAAGACAGACTTGATAAAATTAAATAACATTGCAGGTTGTCTCTCGGGAAGCACTTTTGTTTACAGTGTTGTCTTTAATTTAGACTTTCTTTAGTTTCCTTTCATTCAGCTTCTCACTTGTTGCGAGTCACCTTCCATTCTATGTCTTTTTTCTAAAAAATTTCTTGGTAGATTTGGGGCATAGTATCTTTGTTCCTTTCCTAAGTATCATATTTACATCTTCTTATAGCAATTTGTTCTTCGTTGTGTACATGTAAATATTTTATAGCTTCAAACTTTTTGGCCTTGCATATCCTTTTGTAAGGTTGCTCATCAATAGAAGTGGATGTATTGTTGCATTTGTTCATTGTTTGACTTTGTTCATCTTCCTTTTCGGTGTCTCCTTTTCCTCATGTTATCAGATAAGGTTTGAAGAATGAGTTAGTAGTAGTATTGTTACTATTCAAGATGTTGTCATCCATTCATCTCTTATTCCAGCTCTCATTCATCCAAGCATGAAATAGTACTTTTTTAGTTCTTCCACCATTTTCATATGTTTATCAAATGATGAATTTACTCGCGATATGAATTCTAGTGGATCATTTCCCTCATTTAAATGTAATTTGCTATTAAGCTTTTGTAATTTCAATTTCAAAGTTTTGTAACTCAGTTTTTAGTTAATGAAATTAAAGTTTACTTTTACATAATCTGTTTTTTTTTTATTATAAGCTCTTAAAATTCCAACTGCTTTTGCTTAAACTGTTTCTAAAGTTCTCTCATTAGCTCTCTAAGTCTTTAAGCTTAGATTAGAAACTTAAATCAACCATTAATCTACTTAAATCATTAAAATTAGTTTAATACCTTTGCTAGTATGGATTTGAGCTTTTCGAATGATAAGCTTACCCTAGAAGAGCTTATGGGACTTTTCTAGTTATCCTTGTGATAAGCTAGAGCTCTGTTGATAGCTATTTGCAGAAATTTAGCCTTTGTTTTAACTAACGGCATTTGTAAGTTTCCAATTTTCTTTTTCTGTCTTATTTTCTAAAGCATAATAGTTGTTTATTCTGCTTATGACTCCTTGGGCTTTATTTGTGTTAATACTATTCTCATTGTACTTATTAACGATAATTTTGATTATATGTCTTGAGTTATATAGTTAGAGTCTTAGTTTTCTTAACTTTTGTCTTTTAAATCTGTTTTATAAAACCAAAAATATTAGAATAAGCTTGTAGCTTTTTAGATTTTATGTCTTAATTGCTTATTGTTATAGTTCAATATTAGTTGTTTAAAGTTGTGCACTATCTCTATGGTTTTTAAAGTTTTGTCCACTAGAATTAAATTTCCATAAGTTAATTTGAAATTGAAAAGTTTTTAAAAGGGTGTTTGGGTCAACAGTTTTAACCACAAGTTAGAACTGCTTGTGGTCAAATTGACCTTTGATTGTTGATTTCAACTTCATAAATAAGTTTGTTTAAGTTGGATTTATAAGCTAAGATTGGTTATATCAAATCTTTTTAGGATAGGTTAAGATCTGTTAAGATTAGGATGAGGAGTATAAGTAATTTTCAGCTTAATTAGTTTCTTGTCATTAGAATTGTGTTCATTGCTCTTAGATTATAGTTTTATAAAGGTTGTCATCTAGTTTTTAGACTGTAATTGTTGGTTTTGAATTTTGGTTTAAAAAGTGCAAACTGCATCAGATAAGGATAATAGCCAAACTGTCCATTTTCTAGCTTAAATTTTAAGTAGTAAAAGTAGTTTTTAGCTTTTAATTTTCTTTGCATAAGTAGTTTATAGGTTAATCTATATAAATTAGGTCTTAAGTTTGCTTAAAAAGTTCATTTGCTTATCTGAATTAGGTCTGCAATTCTGTCCTTTTTCTTTTTCATAAGAACTCTTAAAAACCAAAAATATAGTAGTCTGTCTGCATTACCATCTTCAAGTAGCCTTTTCATAGCTTATTAAGATTTCAAAATGCTTTTTGAAAGTAGTTTTAAGTAGCTAGTAGTTTAAGCTTTCAGTAGGTACTAATCATTTTAGCTTAATTTTTTTCCTTGTTGTTAGCTTATAATTATGCCTAAAGGGTGTGCTATGTGGGCCGTCTCTGTTTGGGTTTCAGAATTGACTTAAATTGCTTTTGGCTTATTCAGTCTTTATGATTGTATTTTTAGTGCTTATTTCTGTCATTTTCAGCTTATTAGGGTTGGGTTAGGTAGGAAATTAGCTTATAGTTCTTTGTCATCAGCTTATTTAGTTTTGTAGCTTATTAAGTTTTCTAAAAAAAACCAAAAATATAATTAAGTAGTGTCTGTCATGTTTTAAGCTGTTTTACAGCTTATCTAAGGCTTTTCAAAAATAATTTCTTTTAGTAAAAGTGCTTATTTTTAGCTTGTCTACAACTTTGTTTTTATAAGTTTTCAAAAATAAAAAAAATCAAAAAGGTTGAGGCAGGATTCGAACCTGTGTCCTCAACCTTCACACACACTCGTCCCACCCTCAACACACACTAACCACTTTGCTACATTAGCTCATCCATTATACCTTTGCATTATCTTTCTTTTATATACATTTTAAGCATTTTAGTTTAATAAGCTGTTTAAGCTTATTACACAGCTTATTCGATAAGCTGTGTAACCAAGCTTATTTTTCCTAGGTCCCTCTTAGTTCAAGCTATTTTCTATAATTTTTCCAGGATTTTTATATTTAGTTTAGTATTTTTAAACATTTATTTTTATTAAAAACTTTAAAAAATCATAAAAAATAGAAAAATAATCAAAAAAAATATAAATTCTTTTTTTTAGAAAATTTTCTTTATTCATATAGTTCCTAGGAAAAATAGTTTTGTTTCCGTAGGGTTAAAATTGCAAAATTTCAATTTTTAAAGAACGGGATTCGTTTCCGTTCACGTTTTTCGTGTTTTTAAGCTCATTTCAACTCCGTTTTTGTTCTAGTTTTCTTTAAACTTACTTTTTAGTCAATTAGAGTCTAATAAAAGTGAAAATTTCATTTTAGGTTTAATTTTGGAAATTTAGGGTTTTTAATCACCATTTAGGGTTCCCGTTTTGCGTTTTTAGTTAAAGTTTAATTTCCCGTTATTAAAGTTAGGTTTAATTGTCCTTTAATTTTCTCTCTTTTAGGATTTTAGAAAACAAATCATCTTCGAACCAATTCAAATCATTGTCCAAACAACAAACGTGGTCTCAATTTCATAAATCTTCGAGGAATACGACCCGGTAATCACTTACCGGTAAATATACGTAGTATTATATATTTGTGAGAATTTTCCTTACTACTTTTGTCCTCAAGGGTAGTTTGGTAATTTTCTATACTTATATCATTTTACGTGTATAGATAACTGCAATCAGTCATCATTGGTACGGAGGAGTTTGAAGAAAGAGACCTCACCATTGGAGGAGATTGTTAGCCTTAATTGTATTAAAGTCAAACAAGAATGTTATCGGTCTTAGAAAGTTAAACTAGGTCTTGTATTGTAATAGACTAGTCGGGTTCAACGGGCTTGGATTGTAATCTAATATTGTCCGTGTTTCGGGCTCTAAGCCCAAGTTTATCTAAGCCCGACCCAACTTAATAAGCTCATACGCCTACTAGAAGGCTTGGGTATAAATAGAACCCTCTCCACACATGGAGAGGGTGTTAGTTGCATTTGTTTCATTTTGTAACTCACCATTTCTCTCTAAATCTAATCTTCCATCTTTGTTTCTCTCTCTACATTCTAACTTTATTCTCTAGCTTATTGGTATATCATTAGTTGTGTTTGGATCATAATATAGTGGGATAACAAAAATCAATGGAGCATTTATTATCAGTGGTGAATTTACGTACAGAAACAAGGTTTTTAATTATATTGGGTGTGACAAGAACATTTTTACGGTGGAGTCGGCGATATGGATTAGGGGCTTTATAACATGTCCCAAAGTGAGGTGACAGTTATTTTTTTTTTTTTTTTATAGATGATCCATTTCCGACAACAACTGAATGAAAATTACGATTAAGAAAAGAGGTTTGAAGGTTACCGGTGTGAAATGAAATGTGAGAAGTTGCTCTGGTATCCATATACCATTGCTGATCATGAGAAGCCATAAAAACAATCTTTTTTTGGATGAACAGTACCCGCCGATGAACAGTACTCGCTGATGAATAGTGGTGCCGATGAACAGTAACTTTTTTTGGGTGGTGGGGGGTGGGAGGGAGAGGTGAGGAGCGTGTTATGAGAGAAAAGGAAAGAGAAGATTACGAGAAGATTAATATTAGGCTCTGATTACCATAAAAGATATGGAATGATAACTTTGATTGATTGCTTGATTATAATTAATAATAGCCAACCTATATATAGGATACAAAGAAAGATTCTAGACTATGAGCTCGGGCCAATGAGCCGATTACACTAAATATACAATATGTACTTTAATAAGAGTAACATTTTTTTCGAAATGAACTATCAAATATTAGAAAAAGTACAATATCAAACTAGAAATCCAGTTTAAAAACATATGAAAATTTCAGAAACACGGTAGATAAGTAAGAACAAGCAGGATTACCCGCGCGTTGCTGCGAGTCGTTATTTTTTTTCGCGTTGTTGCGAGGCATTATTAATTTTTTATTTTGTGCGGGTTAATTTTTTCGGCCTCATGTTTAATAGTTTGTTTTTTTCTTATATGGGCTTATGTGTGGGGCTCATGTTTAAAGGTTGTTTTTTTTTTGCTATACGAGTTTTTTTTTAATATAATTTTATGGGAACGTGGGCTTTAAATGAGAATCGCGCGTTACTGCAGGGCGTTTTTTTATTGTATTTTGTGCGGGTTTATTTTTTCGGTCTCATGTTTAATAGTGCGGTTTTTGTGGTAAAGTTTTATTTTTATTTTTTATTTGTGCGGGTTTATTTTTTCGGTCTCATGTTTGATAGTTTGTTTGTTTTTATATGGGCCTTAGTGTCTGGGCCTCCATGGTCCGGGGCCGGGGGGTTTTTTTTTTTTTAATTTTTTTTTTTTTTTTTTTTATCTGAATTGTGGGTTTATTTTTGTGTTAAAATTTTATTTTTATTTTTTTCTATTTTTTATTTGTGCGGGTTTATTTTTTCGGTCTCATGTTTAATAGTTTGTTTTTTTTATATGGGCTTATGTGTTGGGCCTCATGTCGCGGGTATTTTTTTATCTGAATAAGTCAACACTTTTGTAATTTTTTTTCTATTTTGTGCCGAGCGGTTTTTTTTACATTGCCTACAAAAAAAAGGCTAAATGGGCCGGCCCAAGTTGGGAGCCCAACAAAAATACTGTACCCAGCCCACTGTCAAAACGACAGTGTTTAAGCTGGGTAATATAGTTTTTTTTTTATATGAGCTTATGTGTTGGGCCTCATGTCGCGGGTATTTTTTTTATCTGAATTGCGGGTTTATTTTTGTGTTAAAATTTTATTTTTATTTTTTTCTATTTTTTATTTGTGCGGGTTTATTTTTTCGGTCTCATGTTTAATAGTTTGTTTTTTTATATGGGCTTATGTGTTGGGCCTCATGTCGCGGGTTTTTTTTTATCTGAATAAGTCAACACTTTTGTAATTTTTTTTTCTATTTTGTGCCGAGCGGTTTTTTTTACATTGCCTACAAAAAAAACAAAATGCTTCAATGGCCGGCCCAATGTTGCGAAGCCCACAAAAACACTGTACCCAGCCCACTGTCAAAACGACAGTGTTTAAGCTGGGTAATAAGTGTAATATAACAAGCAGGATTACCCGCGCGTTGCTGCGGGACGTTAATTTTTCGCGCGTTGTTGAGGGCCATTGTTATTATTATTTTTTTTTAATTTTGTGCGGGTTTATTTTTTCGGTCTCATGTTTAATAGTTTGTTTTTTTCTTATATGGCCTTATGTGTTGGGCCTCATGTTTAAAGGTTTCTTTCTTTGGTTATATGTTTTTTTTGTGCGGGTTTATTTTTTCGGTCTCATGTTTAATAGTGCGGGTTTATTTTTTCGGTATCATGTTTAATAATTTGTTTTTTTTCCTTATATGAGTTTATGTCCCGCACGTTGTTGCGGGGCGGTAAATTTTTTTTTTTTTTTTTTGCGAATTTTTTTTTCTCATGTTTAATAGTTTGTTTTTTTTATATGGGCTTATGTGTTGGGCC
Organism: Tanacetum coccineum; assembly: GCA_026074375.1. Lineage (NCBI taxonomy): Eukaryota > Viridiplantae > Streptophyta > Magnoliopsida > Asterales > Asteraceae > Tanacetum > Tanacetum coccineum. The sequence continues at coordinate 18,160 of BQNB010081880.1, forward strand.
TCATGTTTAAAGCTTTGTTTTTTTTACTATATGGGTTTTTTTAAATGACACCGTTTAATGCAATCTAAAGTTGTACGTTTGTGACTATGTCGATTATTTTAAAGTTGAATCGGTACTTTTGTAATATTTTTTCCCCCTATTTTGTGCCAAAAATTAAAAAAAAATAAATAATTGGGCCGGCCCAAAGTGGGAGCCCATGCCTAAAGTGAGAGCCAAGCACTGTAGCTTCTACTGTACAACGATAAATGTATGTATGGTAATTGTAATGTAATGTAATATAATGTCATGTGTGAGCTTTGGGCCTAATGAAAATATTTGGTTCAGAGTTGGACAAGTAATTTGGAGGCCCCGCATGCTCTCCGCCATGCTGAATGAATCTCACCTACTCTTTTTGTTCTCCAAAGTCCACATAGGGGTGAGCATAGAAAAAAAACCGAATAAATTGAAAACCGAACCGAAGAATTAATAACCGAACCGAATTTGTCAAAACCGAACCGAACTACTAATTCAATTTTCGGGTTGGATATGAGTTTGGCAATCTGAACCGAAAACCGAATTTATATAAATATGTATATTTTATATATATTTATATATAAAAAAGACCATTAAAATTTTATCCTAATATAAAAAACACTTTTTATGTTTGAAATATTTTTTTTGCTAAATATCTATGTAATTATTTTTTTAAAATAAACGGTGTAATTCGGGTTATTCGAGTCAACCCGAAAACCGAACCGAATTCAAATTCGAATTTCTGTTCGGTTCGTGATACGACCCGGTTAGGGGTTGTATCGGGATAGGGCACCACTTCAAGCGTGTGCTGGCTCCGTCAGAAAATAGAAAAGAAGATTAAAGATATTTTGTTCTTTAAACTTGATTGATTATAATAATAAAATAGTACAAGAGTATTTATAATAGCTAAATAGGTCATGAGCCTATTATGACCTTTTGACTTTTGACTACAAGATAAACATCGACTCTTAACTTTCCTAAATAAACATGAAGACATTCCTAAACATAATAAACTATGATAATATCCTAACCATGGGTGTATCATTCCTCACTCCTTCACAACCACCTTGTCCTCAAGGTGATGCCTAAAAAAATTTCTTGATTCCGGGATCCCATAATCTTCTTTGAATAAACATGGATTCTTTTTTAAACCACATAATAGTTTTGATATGAGACACAAAGGACGGTTTCCAAAGCTCCTATACTCCCAAACTCCCGTTGTCCCGAACCTTGCTACCAAAATCTGCTACATCACTATTGATTGCGACGCCAATTAATCATACCGAACCATGCTGATCTTCATCTATACAGAAATCATCCATATAGACCAAACTAGTTTTACCCAATATTTGACCTTCAATTATTATGAACTCGTCTGTTTGTGAAATAAACTCCTGCAACACAAAATCTGGACGCAGTAAATTCAACTCATCCTCATCCATCATTATTTGTTTTGAAAGAAAATAATGGTCACCAGATAAGTATGATTCCTCTTCTGTAAATGACTAATCGTCCTCCTCTGCTGGTGTCACCGGACCTGAGGATTCTGATTCATCACCACCATGGTTTCCAAAGGTTTTAGCCGTCATACCCGCCACCGGAGCTGCTTGGTCATCCAAACGAGCCTCGGTAGTTCGTGCCAACAAAAACACGTCGCCCCAGGGTAGTAGGTCTTGATCAAAAAACTCCCGCTGCAAGTGCAGTTTAAGCCCAGAAATATAGAAGGAGATGAGCAAAGAGTCTGGTATATCTGTGTAGTATATTGGATATCATAACACAAGATATGGATTAAGGGTTGGCCGATTTCTAGAGAGAGAAAATAGGAGTTCTAGTGAGAGAAAATCACTTAGTGTATGCTTGTGATAAAATGAACATCCAACCCCTTCCCATGGCTGGAAAGGGGTATTTATACAAGTGTTTTGGTGCCCCTAAGTGGGCCATGGAGTGGGCTAACAAGTGGGTAAAGACCCGGCCCAACACCATAAGTCGTACGGTAACTAAACGATTAATACTAAGACTACGAGCTAACCTATGCTAGATATAACACGGGGTGACCGAGTCTTTTACATGGATTTTCATAATCTAACAAAATTCCCCCTCATAGGAGGTCACTCCAGAAAAATACAAATTGAATCCTCGAAAAAAAAAGGGGGGCATTATATTTTGAATAATCTTTTGATTTGGCTTGTTGTCTTTTGATTCTTCAACATTTGTCTTTGTACTCCAAGTTGTGATCTTTGAGCTTTGTTCGTGGATTGAGTGATCTTTGATCTTCTTTGAGATATTCCATTATGCAGTTAATTCTTATTAATCATTGTGTCGGAGTATTGCCTTCATGTGATGTTGTGACCTTCGGACCCGCATGCTCACACTTTTCTGGATCATGATGATACTCATCAGAGTTGCGGAAGCTGTGTTGTAGGTCTTTCATTTATCATGATGTCTTTGATTAGTAACATTAAGTGTGAGCATGGGGTTGTGAATTGACTCCACTGGAACGAGGTATCTCCATCTCCATCTCCACTGGAACTACGTGAACCTGTAATAAAACAGTTAGCAATAAAGCTTGTGAACGAATATGGTTTTGTCATTCGCCCGAGTCTGGTTGGATTAACCTCCGGATCCGTGAGGACCGACCTGTGATCAGGTAGATTCATCTTAAGAAGAATCTCCTTGACAGGATTTCCAGTATAAGTATCGGATCATCTAATGTACAACCATCAGAATCATCATACTTGCCTGTTCTCTTTATCGGAACGTCTCAAAGCAGACAACACGATAAGAGTGAATCGGTTAGTTACTGTTCTTCCGTTTGATGAGTAAAATTGATTGAAAATCAATCGACGTATCACTTGAGAAGTATTTTTGTTGGGGGGGGGGGAGGGGATGGGGGGTGGGGGGACACTCAGAGAGTGTTTTAAAGCAAGAATCAAATTTCTATCATAAACACATTTGTTTTTTAAAGATATACAAGTCAATGTGCTCAAAAATCAGTGTTGAGACCATCGAAAAAGGTTTTTCAAAAACTATTCGTCAATTCACTGCCTGGAACAAGTTTGATTCATAAAGAATTGCACCATCGTTGCTTTCCATTTGTCACAAGTTTAATCCATAGTGGATCTCACATGTCACCTACCAAGAGCTTGTTAGATGTTGGCTCTAGAAGGATTTCCATCTTCATTGTGAGTACTTTCGTATCACTCGGATGTTCTGGCAATACCACGCGGATAATGCGTAGGACTCTTAAGATCTTACTTGTTATCACAGTGTGTGATAAGCAAGCATAATTTGTATTAGTGTCCTAGCGAGATTTATGGATGATCTCATGGCTCTAGACTCTATAGTGCACTTTTGGTTTTAGTAGTCGGAGGCTGGAGCAGACTGCCACCTTTTCAATATCGTCTAACTCGGAGTGAGAGAGACGATAGAAATGTATTGATCTCCGTGGATATGAAATCAAGATCCTCTGGAGGGATCTTGAGTGGCTGGGGGTTGTGCAGCGTATCACTGGGTTTATGATACTTGTCTTCAATGTCAGTAATCAACCATGTGATTCCGACAACATATGTAGTGACCCAGTTTCTGCCTAAAGTTTAAGGAGGGTTGCTTTCTTTTCACCCTTTATTTTAGCATTTCTTTTTCATTCTTCAACCCTTTCAGTGCTTACCGAGTTTTCATTATCGAACCCTTGTTGGGTGTGTTCCAGTACTAGCTCCATCTCAGTCCGCACTATTCCCTTATTCTTACATTACTCTTTTTTAATCATACCTAAGGACTTCTACACTAACTAGTGGTTGTTCACTGGGTAGATCCCTTTGGCTATAGCGGGGATCGTGGGATCGGAGTCCTAACCTTACCATCCTTATAACTTCCGATAAAGTATTTACAGGGTCTGGTCTTTGGTTATTTCAAAATAGCCATATACACCATTCGCCTACTCAATATGTGCATCGATATTCGAAAAGGTTTAGCACATATGGGAGAGCCCTACACTTGAGTTCAAAGATCAACATTTTTTATCAGATTTTTTTATTTAAAATAACATTTCTCCCCCTGGTTATAAAAATTTCAAACCCTTTGAGATTTAGGATCTCAATTGATTTAAATATGTTAGAAAATTAGGAGAAAATGTTGTATGATTAAATTATAAGAGATATTAGAAACCTATATATGCTCCCCTCATTAATAAGGGATTCTGGTTAGTTTCAGTTATGGATGGTTTATTAATGTTATGGAGTTAACGAGAAACTCATGAAAAAATTCATATAACTGAACATAACATGATTACCTCACTACTTTATTGATTTTTACAGTAGGGGTGTTCGCGAGGCGGTTCGGGTGATCGTTAGTTTAAGATTTAAAGCTATCCGTCGCGGGAGGGTAATTAATTTTAATATCCGGTCGCCGAACCCATACTAGGAGGGTAGTAATCCGGACATGCGGGGTACACTGAAGTGAGCGGTTACCGCGGTTCGGGTCACGGTTAACCTTTTTGACGTTTATATAGAGTTTAACCGTATTAAAAATAACATATGTACAGAACATAAAATATATTCTCTAGTAAAATTAAATGATGTTGAATTTAAAAAGTCATATAAACTCTAAGTATTTCGTTATACAATAATTGATTCAAGTTATTCATATATAAACGTTTTAACAAAAAATATTACTCAAACATTATAGATTTCGGATCACATTAATCAATTTTCACACGTTAGACTTTTGACAAATTGTTTAGTTTACATGCGAAAAGTAGTTTATACAATAAAAGAGTTATGCAATAATCGGTTAATACTTGTCATTTATTTGGAATATTAGTTAAAAATAATCATGTATAATATGCACGGTTTCTGGTTCGCTTACCGCGCGATATCTAAAGTAAAAAACCGAAACGAAACCATTATAAGGCGGGTTTTTTTCGGTTGCGGTTTTTTCGGGTTTTTTCGGTTTCGGATTGAGCGGTTCGGCTCGGTTCGTCGGTTTCACGGTTTTTTTGAACACCCCTATTTACAAGGTGTATGTTACATAACAGATGATATTGACCTTACTGTTGGAATGATGAAATCATTCCATTCTCTTGATTAGTCGGTAGTCAACATCTCTGAACCATCCACTAAAGAAGCATTCGAGATTTCTGAAGATTCTTCAGATCTTTAACATTCTACCAAATATCTCGATGAACTGTTGATTGTTGTGGTAGAGGTGGTGGTGGTGGTAGTGTTGATGTTGTTTCAGTTGTCGCTGTAAAGCTAAAAGGAACATTCTCATTAGCCATGTTATCTGCACAATTCTATCAACAAAGATAGGCAGACATGACAGATGTTTGATGCTAGATGAGAATTTTAGCCATGATTGATTGACATGCCATATTTGATTAAGGTGAGATTAAATCACAAGCGGTAGACTTAAATCTTCATCAAACCGCTACCTCATAGCAGTTTGCCTTCACATATATAAATATTCATATCATAATCAAACCGCTATCAGGAAATTTATCAAACCGTTATTTAGCAAAAATGACAAGCAGCTATCAAGAACATTCATAGCAAACCGCTATCAGGCATTTTCAAGCAAACAACTATCAATCACATGCAATTCAATCATATTTCAACTTTCAATTCAGGATCTTAGGGACCTAATTCCAGCACATAAAGTACAATCCTGAGCATAACACGAGTGCGCAATCACTTAATCGACAACAATCAAACTGCAATCGACTAGCAAAAATCAATCAACATTCAAAAATCATTCAATCAGATCATACAAGCGCATGGGGATCATATTTGAACATCAAAATCGAATCATCTAATCCTAACAACCATATCCAGTAATTCAAGTTGGCAGATTTTAGGTCGCTGGGATTTCAAAACTTCTTGTACTTACGGTATAAGTATTTAGGTTTAAATAGATTAGCAAAAGGCACAACTGGTCTGGAAGTTAAGTACAGCTAGGGAAAACATTAGCAAATTTGCACATAAGTCCTAAGCCTTTCTAAACTAATGACACATTTGGCTCTTTGAGTTAGAATAAATCAACTCCCCCTCAAATTATAACCTTATTTAAATACAAAACCGTTTTTGTTTAAGTATAGGATGATTTAATACGTCCGTTTGATGTCATAAAATTTGAAAAAACTACTCTCCCCCTCAATCAATGACCCGTTTTCTATTTAAAGAGCTGTAGTCGTTTGATTTTATATTTTGTGATTATCAAAACGTTAAGATGTGAAAAAATATTATTAATGTTTTTAGGCATTACATTTTATCAACAAATATTTTTCTGAAGAGTCATAGATGGAAAATCATTTGGATAAAAAGAAGACTTCTCTTCTTGATCAAGAAATAATGCACTGAAGCGTACATCAGATCGGAGTTGCATGGATATAAAGTAATCCATGCCCGGGAGAACTTAATCACCCGTTGTTAGGAACAACCATCTTTTAGGCGACGTGCTTTCCTCATTTTGAAGACCGGGTTGCCTATCAGAAATAATAGCAAGCCATTTAGACATGTTTTGAAAAGTTTGAACTTCCGTTCGAGCTTCATTTAAAGGCCCGTGTCATTATTGAATGACATTTCTAGGTCCGTAAATGTTATCGATAAGCAGAAGACATGTCTTGAAAAACTATTTTTGGTATTTTCTATTTTCTGATTTTTATGGATTTTTGTTGGTTTTATATTTTTGTAATTTCTTTTTGAGTTGGAATATGTACATATTTACATAGGATACTTGAAGCTAATCTGTTACTCATCCTTATCATCCTAAAGACGTTTGAGTGTCTCTGGCTTCATACTCTTCATGCCAAGCCGCGGGAGAATGAATTCGAATCGTTCTCTAGGCAGTGCCTTGGTGAATATATCCGCCAGTTGTTCTCTGATGAAATGATGTCGGATGTCGATGTGTTTAGACCTGGAGTGCTGGACGTTGTTGCAGCAGAGAGCTATGGCACTCTTGTTGTCACAATACAGAGGGATGTGATTGTATGCAAAGCCATAATCCGATAATTGAGACCTCATCCATAGGATTTGGGCACAGCATCCAGACATCGCGATGTATTCAGCCTCTGTAGACGAGATGGACGTGCTAGTTTGCTTCTTTGATGACCAGCTTACTAACTTATCACCAAGGAACTGAGCACTGCCAGATGTGCTTCTTCGAGTGTCTTGACAACCTGCATGATCTGCGTCTGCGTATGCTGTTAGTGCCATGGCAGTGTCTTTCGGATACCAAAGACCCATATTTATGGTTCCTTGAAGATACCGAAAGACTCGTTTAACTGCTTCAAGGTGCTTTTTAGTGGGCTTAGATTGATATCTAGCACACATGCACACAGCAAAGACAAGGTCAGGTCGACTGGCTGTGAGATACATCAGGGATCCAATCATACTGCGATATTGAGTCTGGTCAATAGGGATCCCTAAGAGGTCCTTATCCAGTTTTGTTCGCTCCACCATGGGAGTGTCAACAGGTTACTTTTATGAAGATCAAATTTCTTTAAAATCTCATTAGCATATTTAGATTGAATTATGAAAATGCCTCTAAGATTCTGAGAAATTTGTAAGCCTAAGAAAAAGGATATTTGACCCATCATCGACATTTGAAATTTAGAGCTCATTTCATTAGAAAAACTGTCACAGTCTTTGGGATCAGTCGAAGCAAATATTATATCATCAACATATATTTGAACATCAAAGAGTATGTTTGCCTGTTTTTCGAATGAACAAGGTTGGATCGACTACACCCTTGGAGAATCCTTGTGCTAGAAGGAACTTCGACAAAGTGTCATACCATGCCCGGGTGCCTGCTTTAACCCGTAAAGAGCTTTCTTCAGACGATAGACATGATGTGGACGATCAGGGTCAACGAAGCCTTCAGGTTGGCTAACATAGACTACTTCTTTAAGCTCGCCATTTAAGAATGCAGTTTTCACGTCTATTTGATAAACTGTCATGTTTTTGCAGGCAGCATTCGCAAGAAATATTTTGATAGCTTCAAGTCTGGCGACCGGGGCAAAGGATTCTTCAAAATCAAGACCATCTTCTTGACGATATCCTTTCGCTACAAGACGTGCCTTGTTTTTCAACACGTCACCATACTCATCAAATTTCACCTTATAAATCTACTTGAGAGCAATAATCATTGCACAGTCTGGAGGTGGCACTAATTCCTATACGTCCAGTCGATCAAATTCATGGATTTCATCTTGCATGGCTTGAAACTAGCAGTCTTCAGTAACAACAGATTTGAAGTTTTTCGGTTCGACTTTGGACAGTACTGAATTGTAGAGGCACCACAAAGCATCTGTAGCAAGCTGCTACCGAGTGGATACTGGTCGAGAAGGGTTCCTAATAATATTATCAATAGGATGAGAGGCGGTCCATTTTTGGAGATGTTCGTAAGGCTGAGTGGTTTGGTTGGGTTCAGTTATCTCAATTACCCCAGGCTAAGTGGTTTGGTTAGGTTCATTAACAAATGGATTGGGATCAGCCACAACAAAAGGATTTACTTCAAACAAATGCTCAGCTGCAACACCTTGATGTACTGAAGAGGATTGATGACCTAAAGATGATGGTGAATGACTTCCCGGTGGTGCCTCTTTATCAATGGGGATGGATACTGATGGACCGGTAGGGTTGACTAGAGCTTGAGCTGCAGGAGCAGGGGGTACCAGACGATCAACCGTGGAAGTCTCAAAATATTCATCAAACATAGGCTAGAACAAAATCTCTAGTTCCTTATTGGTAGGAGGTACATAAGGTTCTACAGGAGGAGGATTGGGTACGATCCCTAAACTGATAGGTCCAGGCATCAAAAGGTTAGGTGCGGGTCCTGGACTAGAGTGTACAGGAGCCATTTGCCCAGTCAGCTCATCGAATGTAACGTGAATAGTTTCCATGATTTGTCGGGTTCGTTTGTTGTAGATTCGGTAACCCTTCCTATTTGGTGCATAACCGACAAAGAACCCAATGTCTGCTTTAGCTTTCAATTTACCAAGATCTTCACTATCGTTTGTTGGGTAGCAGAGAGCCCAAAAAACATAAAGAAACGAAAGATCCGGTTTCTTGTTATGCACAAGTTCATATGGGGTTTTATCGTGAAGAGTATGTATGAGGGATCGGTTTTAGGTGTAACAGGCAGTAGCAACAGCTTCTGCCCAAAGAAATAGTGGAGCCTTAGAGAAGATCAGCATAGTCCTAGCAGCTTTAACAAGAGTGCGGTTCCGTTGTTTAACAACGCCATTCTGCCGAGGAGTTCTCGGAACGGTCTTCTCGTGGGTAATACCAACGCTTTCATAGTAATCAGTCAAATCTTTATTAACGAATGCGGTGCCATTATCAGTCCGCACGAACCGGACAGTTTTATTGAGACCAACTTGAAGTTGTTTTAACAGATTGATTACGAAAGTGGGAGTCTTGTCCTTTGATCTCAAAAACTTCACCCATATAAACCTGGAGTAGTCGTCAATGATAACTAGAATGTATTTCTTCTCGTTAATACTCTACACTCTCAGCGGTCCGCATAAATCCATGTGAAGGGTGTGTAAAACTTCGATAATGGTGTTAATCGTCTTGGGTTTGTGGGTAGCTTTCCTGCTCTTTCCAAGTTGGCATGCAGAATACAAATGATCCTTTTCAAACTTCAACCGAGGTAAGCCTCTAACAAGATCTTTACGAGTAAGATCATTGAGGGTGTCAAAGTTTAAGTGATTCAGGCGGCGATGACATAACCAGGATTTGTTCTTGGAGGCTTTAGATAGTAAGCAAATAGGAGAGGACCTTATCATATCTTTAACAGAAATGGTGTATAAGTTCGTGCCACAACTTCCTTTAATAAGGTCGACACCATCTAAGTCTCAGACGAAACATGTGTACTTTCTGAAGGCAACTTCAAGATCTGAATCACAAAATTGACCGACAGAGAAAAGGTTATGTCCAAGTCCTTCTACATAGTATACCCTGGAAATTACACTGTCACCAATGACATAATCCCCATAACCCATAATTGCACCAAAATGGTCATTTCCGAATCACGTCCCGAATAACTTTTTTACAAAATTCCTGAGCTGTGAGCGATCTCTAGTCATATGTTTTAAGCAGCCCGAGTCCAAATACCAGAGAACGATCTGTACAACCTGCATTTGAACAAAGGCAAAAATAGAGATTTGGATACATTGGATCCCCAATTGCAATTGGGGTTCGGGTTGTTAGGCACGTAGATTATATGCTACAAAGGGAATAGTTTCATGTGGATCAGCTGGATACATGTCTACTCTTAATGTGCAGTAGACCTACTAAAGGGCACTGCCCTACTACCGGGGTGAAGTCTACCAGTGTGCTTCCATATTGTTTTGTAGGCAAACTTAGGTGGAGTATTCTTGTTAAAGGCCACTGATGCACTTAAAGGGAATAGTCTGTCAGTGGTCAACACTGATGCCGATAGTGGTAATACAATTTCCCTGTGGCTTCCAAAACTTGCTTAAACTTGCTTTAAACGCCACACTTTAGTGAGCAGGGGATTGATTCACAAAATCCAGAACGCACAACACATTGATCATGATTAACATAATTAAGCTTTTGTTCAAGTTTTGCAAGAAGTTTTGAATTGATTAAGTTACAGTACGCTTATAGCTAATACTAGAATCAACATGATTCTTTTGTTTCTCATTCGACTTATTCATCCTAGAATGGGCTTCTACTTGTTTCAAGGCACTTTTAGATGGCAAGGTCCTATATTTCTTCGTATTGCTCCTACCCTTTGTAACCTGCAGCTGCTGAGGCACTTTTACTCTTGTAGAGGGGTATTCCAAGGGCTTAGTCGAATTTTTTTTCTGGTGCTTCAACATTGTGGTGTGTGTTTATGAGTTGAGTTTTCACATGGTTCAACAAAGTAACTCGCTTTTTCCTAAGTGATTTGGTTGAGGCATTCTGTTTATCATGAGGGCTAAAGTCTTAGGCCTCGTGCCTATTACATTATTCTAACAGCTTCCTGAGAGTGTTTACGTAACGGCAAGCAGATGAAAGAGAGGTATCCATAGTCTTTTCACCTTAGACTCCTTACTATTTCACGAAAGGGTTTCTACATTTCCTTAAGGTGTTTGATATATTATAGATGCACTTCCCGATTCTTCTTGAGTCTAGGGGGAATTAGTTCAACATCTATAGGATATCTACCAGGATCCAGCACTTTAGGTTTACTATTAGGTATAGTGACACATTTGAAATTATCTTTAAGTTGAACCTTAAGGTTTTCAATTTCAGATAACAAAGAGTTGTTTTGGTCAGTGGTTTTGGCACGCGTTATCTTAATTGAATCATACAATT
>BQNB010081881.1:0-26003 GCA_026074375.1 Tanacetum coccineum
GAACATCGGTCGTTGGTTGTGATATCCTACTAGGGAGCGAGGCCTAGGTAGGTGTTCAAACTAAGCAACGCATTCCTAGCTTTAAGAACTTATGATTATAATGATGAAGATGTTGCAAAAAGTTCTACAGTTAAAATCTCGTTCTTTAAAATCAAGTTGCAAGGTCCTGATAAGTTGTTGCTTTGAGTCATGATTCATCTTGAATCACGACTATAGAAATAAATTGATCTATGGTTGAGTTGAAATGAGTACACACATTTAAATCATACATTCATGTTGGGAGTTAAAAGTTCACAAGTCATAAGTATGAGTGCTTAGCATTTAGACTTATATTGACAAATGATCTTGTTTAATTGCTTGGTTTGGAGCTAGTGAAAAATCGGGGACGATGAATTTATCCGTTAGGACATCCGTAGATTATTCTATGGGCGTTTCTCATTCTATGATCCCAATGTTGAATAAATTAAGGAAGTACAAAACAGGAAGTCCGTGAAAAAGAAAAAAAAAGAAAATCCAAAAATATTAGGGATAGTTAGTGTACAAATAAAAAGTGGTGAAAACAGGACTTGTCGAAGCTTTTGATTCTTTAGTTTCCCTTGACGAACACTTTGCTACTTTTCAAAGTTAATAGTCGAGGGAGATTGAGATTCTTAGTTTTCGTAAATGTTTACTTCATAACATTGCGTGAGGACACGGCAATACCTTAGTATGGGGGATTTTGGTATGTGCTTAAATACACATACCTTTTACCTTTAAAAACGAGCTAAAATAACCAAAAACGGACTTAAAATGCCAAATATATGCTTGTTTTGCTAATTGTGTTGTGCAGGAACGGATAACTAAGAAAAGGACGAAAAACAAAGCCAAAACGACAAAACCGGACTCGGAATGGAAAAGACTGTGAAAGACAAAGCCAAATCGAAGCCGAAAAGTCAATCAAGTCAAAAAGTCAACAGAAAAGTCAACTGGTCAAAGTCAACCCAAGTCAACCCCGAGGCCAAAAGTCAAAGAAATATAAGTTTAGGGACTGAAATTGTAAATCCCTAAACTTATATATAAAGAAGAAAAGAGGAGAAAAGAAGACAAGGGGCCAAACTGCCAAATTGGCAAAGCTATACCACAAGGGCCATAGCTGCCAACTCCTCTAACTTGTACACCAAAGGGACGTGGGGTGCAAAGAGTTATATAACTCTTGGGGACTTGTTTTGCCAAGTCCCCAAAAGTTATATAACCACAAGGACGAAATGTGCAATAAAACAAGTAACCATGAGGGGCCAACTTTGCCAATCCCCCAAACCCACACTCAGATTAAACCCTAACAACTTTCCCTCCTTTCTTTTCCCCCCCAAAAACTACTCACGGTTTAGTAACCTTTTTTACCCGTAACCTTCACCACCGACCAAGGAACTCACCTCCCCCTTCCTCCACTAACTTTCCCAAGCTGTGAGATTGCCAAAGTTGGCATCCCCCACATCCCAAGCCTTGTTATCGACGACCAGGATTGATTATTGATGAAATTGAAGGGCTAGGATTTGTTTGCTTTCCCCCTCTCACACAACTAACACAAGGACTCAGTTATAAAAGAAGAAGAAGACAGAAGAAAAGAGTAGTTAGTTTTTAGTTCTTAATTTTCAGTTTGTAATATTTCGTATTTTTAAGCATTTTCATTTAAGTTTAAATACTTGCACTTTGTAATCTTTAGCCTGTACTTCACTATTTTGAGTAATAAAATTCAGTTTTAAAGTTTCAATTGTCTTTCATCTCAATTTTAAACCATTTTACTTCAATAAGCTCAATAAGCTCTAATAAGCTCATTTGAGCTTATTCTTGTTAAAAAGCTCAAATTCAGTTAAAGACTTGTCAAAAGTCATTCATTCACTGGTTTTGTTCATTGTAAATCAAATCATGACAACTTGAGTTCATGAGATTCATTTTGGAAGCAACAAGGAGGTGATAAGCTTTTAAAAAGCTATTTGAGTTTTAAGCTCAGGTTTAGAGGCTAAGGAGCCATTAGGTCCAGGTTTTAAGCCACTCACTCAACAAGAGTGGCTTGGTTCTGAGACAACAAAAAACCAAGGTTTCATTTCCTAAATTTCATTCTAGCTTAATTTTAACTTAAAACATTTGCTTATTTACTCTCATTTCCTGTCAATTCTTTGCAAACATGTTGTTTAGACTTGTTATTTATCTGTTTTAAGTTTTCATTGAATAAATTTTGTATAATCTTAGTTTATCTTTTAAAACTGTCAATATTAGTGTAAAGGGCTAGGAGAGAAAGTGGCTTATATTTCCTAATAAGCTACAAGTTTTAGTATCAAAATAGCTTAATTAGTGTAATATTAGTAAGAGTAGATAAAAGGTTTTAATAATTTTAAGTGTTAAAATAGATTTTAAGGTCACTTTAGCTTGGCAGCTTAAATTAAAGGGGTGTTTGGCACAAGGGTAAAAACGGGTCAAAATGGTTTTGACTTTGGGTTAAGGTCATTTAGTGAATTTGAGCTTAAGTTTTAAGCTTATTTAAAGCTTTTTCAAAAGTTTCCAAGGTTTTAAAAGTGTTTTCCAAAGTTTTTAAATCCATTTTCATAACTGTGAGATTTTTAAGATACCACAAGTGCTTATTTGGTTAAGCACTTGTAGGTTTGAGTTTAAGCACAAAAAGAGTGTGTTTTGTGTGTCTAAAAAAGGTTGTCAAAAGCCCTTTGTTCCTTTGACTTTATAAGTCAAAAATCACCAAGTCTCTTTTGTCACAGTTTCTAAAAACCAAAAGAGCTTTTTCATCATCAAAAATAAACAAGTAAAAATGATTTTTAAAAGTTGAAAATTGGTGCACAAGCCCCTTTCATAGACCACTCAATCTGTTTGAGCTTATTTGTGTGTTTAGAGCTTATTTGACAGCTTAAAACAAGCTGTCAAATAAGCCCTTGAGGTTTGCCTTAAAGCTCCCCTGGTGCAAAGGGGAGACTTTAGGCTTATTTTTCTCAGTCTTTAAGCACACTTAAGCCAAAATTTTTGGCTTATTTTAAGAGTCTATAAGCTCTTAAATAAGCCCTCAAAGTTTCAGACCTTAAGAAGCTCAGTGAGCTTTTTTGTTGGCTTATTCTTAAGCCCAAACTTAGCTTTTGACTGTTTTTGCATGATTTAGGTATAGGGATTGCTTAATTTTCATTTTTGCTTATTTAGCTTATGTAATAAGCTCCTTTGTGTCCCAACAGCTTATTTAGTTTAGCTTTTCCTTTTCTTTTCAGCTTACCTAGGTTAGTTTAGACCCTTTAGCTTGTTTAACCCTTAGTCTTAGCTTATTTCGACCACAAGCCCAAATGTCTTAGCATTTTCTAGCTTTAAGCTCATCTAAGCCAAACTGTCAAGTTTAAGCTTATTTATTGCTTTTCATAAAAAGTTGTAGAACTCATTGGTCCAAAAAGTCCAAAAGACTTAGTCAATTTTTTTGGCCTTAAGCTCTTTTAAGCTGCTGTCATTTTAAAAAGCTGATTTTAAGCTTATTCTTAGCTTTTTACAAAAACTTGTAGTTTTGAAAATTGTTAAGCTCATCGAGCTTAACAACTTTGTTTCACAAAGTTTTTCCAAAAAAAGGGGAAAGACAAGGGGTGACCCGGGTGAGCAAGACTCGAACCCGGGTCTCAACCCTCGATACATTCCCCCTTTACACACACACATACCGCTGCGCCCTTGGGACTTTTAAGTAGTTATCCCAAGGGATTTGTATTATGTTTCTGTGTTTTAGGCTTTAGAAGCCTATAGCTGTTTATAGTTATTACGGGGCTTATTAATAAGCAATTTTTTGTTTTTATTTTTCGTAGGTTAGTCTAGTATAATATTTTTAGTACAATTTTCAGATTTTTCGAGTCATTTTGATATTTTTTATATTTAATTTTAGTTAAAAGTTTAAAAAATTCATAATAAATACAAAAATTATCAAAAAAAAGATTTTTCATTTTTTAGAAAATTTTATTTAGTCTATAGTTTGTATGAAAAAAATAAAAACTTTTCGTAGGGTCATTTTTGTACATATGTGCTTTTTAAAGAACGTTCCGGGTACGGATTTGTCTTGACTCGTTTTTGGGATCATACGTACCTCGTTTTCAGTTCTAGTTTTTTCATTTTCGTTATTTGGTCCCTATGAGTTGTTTAGTAAGCAAAAATTTCTTTGTAAAGACGTTAATTTTAAAGATTTGAGGTTTTTCCCCTTTGTTCGGGATTTCGTGTTTTTCTCTCGTTTTCTAGCTTAATTTCATAATTTTTAGGTTTTGCTTAAACATTTTTATTTGCTATTACTTAATTTAACTTCCTGCACTCTCAAATCATTTCTCTCCTTCCAACTCAACTCTTTCGACTGTATCGATTCTCCAGCACAGCTCAATGGGATCAAACGACCCGGCGAACATTCTTATACTACTTCTCGGTTTTATTGATCTTTGTGATTTTTAGGACTTTTTATATTTTATATTTTATCATATATTATATATTTAGCATAAAGTTCACCAATCACCTACATATGTCAAAAAGGACGTCCATAACCATATCGTGTCGATCCTTGAATCCCGGGAGCTCTTTACAATGAACCGCATGTTCCCCAAGGAATTTAAACATGCCTTGCGACAAACAGGGCATATCGCATCAACCGATGACATATGTTGACCAAGTTCGTCTATGAGAATGGCTATTATAAAATCCTGAGCATGTGGTGCATGCAGACACTCAAAAACTACTTTCTGTCTTATAGTCATGTCAAAGTAGACTTTCATATTGATGCGTGTTTTCTTTTAAATATTAATTTATCAAGTTTTAAATTTATAAAACTCGATCTACCTAACAACGCACTAACGGGCAGAGAACCCGATCGTGGGTAGTATAGAATGGTAAATCCGAGGTCATCCCAAGAGCTAAGTTGTAATTAGTTTTAATTTGAAATGTCACGTTTAAAAATTTTTTTTGAGTTGATTTGAAATAAATAACAATAAAATAAATAACTGAAAATTAAAAGGGTTGGAGATATCAGGAGAGAAAACGTGCTAACCTAGTTACTTCATTACTACTGTTATGAAAATGTTTTCCTGTGCAATGTTAAACTATGGTTTCATTAGTGGTTTCTAAGGTCGATAGACTTGAATAGGCATATTTAGTCTATCCTATACTTCTTGCGATTCCGACTCAGTCCAAATCGTATAGGAGGTAGGATATCCAGGTTGCAGTGATTAATCCCAACTATTCCCAAAACTTATCTAATAACCTATACAGATTATTAACCCCCTCTGAAAGAGTTCTTGTGCTTTTTAAGTATATTGAGTGATAAGTGCGGAGACCGGTTAGTTCCTACACTTGGGTCAGAGTCATAGATCTGTTGTTCTCAAACTTGGATCTTATGCCTTTACTTGCGCCTAGCGGTGGAGGTTTGATCCTTTACCAAGCCTATGGTAATTTGTATGCTATGACAGGTAATGAGTGTTAATTTTCCGTTTCCCATAATTGTTATAATTCATTATACACCTGAGTGAATGAGAGAATCAAAACACTTATTTGAGGTGCTATTATATACTTTCCGTGCTCTTAACTACGAGGTCTAGAAGGTTATGTCATAAACTGCTTTTAAAGAGTAGGTTAAATGCCCCCGATATTGCTATTGTCTAGGTAGAAAAGCCCATTTGCTTGAGGACAAGCAAATCTCAAGTGTAGGGGTATTTGATGAGGTGTCATTTTATACACTTTTTCTGGGTCATTTAACCCCTTAAATCATGCAAATATGCCCAAATTATGTGCTTAATCGTTTGTTTTTTGTATTTTTAGCACTTGGATGGATTTTGGAGGAAATACACGTGACTTGGGCTCAATTGGAGAAGAAACTGACAAGACCACAACTCTACACCAACTAGCTTGAAGAAATTCCAAACAGTAGCTAGAGACGGCATCGCAAACCATAAACGACGGCTTTAGGATTATTCAAGTGATGGCGTCAAGGATTTCCTGATGGCATCAGAACGTAACTGACTTAAAGAAACCCTAGAAGATTCTATGGGGAGACGGCGTCAGAGATATAAAGTGACGCCGTCGCGCCTCTTTTTTATATATACAAATCCGATTTTAGGGTTTTGGTGTGTACCTTTTGGGAGACGAACCCTAATATTATTAGTCGACTTTAGCAGCTATGTAGGCCGTTTTAGGGTGTTAAAACCCTCTTATATCAGCCCTGAACACATGTTTTAATCAAGTAAAGTTCATCTATCCCTTTAATCTTTCAATATGTCTATGTGTTGTTTGATTAAATCTTGTTCTTCTCCTTTGTTTAACATGCTAGGCTAGATCCTTTAGTATTTACTTATGATTGCATGAAACTTAGTATGTAGATCCTTATTGTGTTGCTTCTTATGATGGATGTGCACGTTAGGCTTTAGAAAACTAGCCATAAGATATTAAATTGGCATAGACGTATGGGAAACGCGAGTCTGTAGAAAGGATACCATCGGTAACAGTCTACATACTACCTTACCCCTAATTTGGTTGATCCCTCTTAAGTGTTTTAAATGCATGTAATGTACTCTTAGAGGCCTTGTAATAGTGTTGGGTTTAGTTCCGGAGCCCTTTAGTCTTTCAGTATATTTAAACATAAAATCCCCTAAGTTTTATTCAAGCTGAAGTCTTTCAGTTTGAGTCGCTGAAGGTTCTTCAACGTCAGCTCTTCAAGTGCTTAGAAGATTGGGAAGTATCTTTACTTCAGTTTATGCAGCGGATCAGAAACTAAAGAAGGCCTATGTAAAGAGATTCAGTTCAGCTTAGTTGACAATTCCAAGCTGAATGTTGTCTATCTCTTTAACAGAAGTTTGAAAATTTGTTTCACTTCTAGAAGGTTTACAAGGCGGGAAAAAGATTACTTTATGTCAAAAGGAATAAAGCAATCTCCTTGGGAAAGACTACTTCTAGAGTTGGTATAGAAGTACAACAACTTTTCTTTAAAGGACTATAGAGCACGTTTACATTAAATGGTATCTCAACCACCCATTGGATGCATGACAAGCGTACTAGGTTGTAGAATACAAGTAATCTTTACTATATGCAAGAACTAGAGAGAGAGAGTGGGTTGGATGAGCACTTAGAGAGAGAAAGTAAACTTGTAATATTATGTGTGAAAAATGAACAACCAACCACCTCTCCAAGGCATGGAGAGGTGTATAAATACCTATACATGGCACGTGGGCTTGGGCTAGCATGGGTTTATCCATGGGCCTTAGCAAACTAACTATGTAAGTTTCCAAAAATTACTTAACGAGCTAACGACTGTTATCTATGGAAGCGACCGACACTTTTGTGTTCCTAACAATCTCCCCCTAAGGGAGGTCGCTCCATTTTACAAAAACTTAAACCTAGCATACTATGCTTTAACTTTAGTCTTGAGCTCGTAGTCTTTAACTTGTGAATTGATGTAGTGATCATAGACTTTTAGGCTTGAGCTTGTTCTTATAGCTTGACTTGTAAGTGAATATGTAATCTTGAGCATCTTGAGATCATCAACCAAGCATAATCTCTTTACATCATCTTGTATGCTTTGCCATCTTGTGAACTTGTGACTTCTGGACCAACATGATCATACTGTTCTTGATGTTGAAAGCTTGTGTAACCATCTTTCTTTATATTCTTTAACTTTAACACTTTTTCACTTTTTGTAGGACGTACGGTATGAACTTAATACTTCATCGCTTCAAGAAAGATGTAAGATATCAGAGTAGCGAAAGTCTTGAAACATGTACTTAAGCTTTCATGATGTCTTTATATATGTCGGTCGAGTATGAGCATGTGGTATTGGCTTCGACTTGTCATCGGGAAACTGCTACCACTGTCAGGAAACCTGCATGAATGGGTTAGTGATAAACAACATATATGGACGAAAGTGGCTTTGTCACTTCGTCGAATACGGTTGTAACAACCATGCCCCCCCCCCCGGGGGGCTTCTCCCTTTAGCGGTTAATCAGTTAAATACTGCTTGTGATCAGGTAGAATTCTGAAGAATCTCCTTGACAGGGTTTCGCAGCTGCGCTAGCCGTTCTCATTACCGGAGCGTCTCAAAGCAGACAACACGGTAAGAGTGAATCGGTAAGTTACTATCTTCCTGATTAAGCCGTCAATTCGTGTTCAGCTTTCCTATGTCCAGATACCCTTGTGAGGCTTCCCATGGACATAAGATTGAAAATCGATTTAGAAAATCAGTCGGTGTGTCAAATTGCAAACGGTTTTTATGACACACCAACAGTTTTATCTTTTTCAAAATTCATCAATTCATAAGCTGGACCGAATCGATATCCAGTATCACAAGCTCGATCCTTATAGGATCTCACAAGTCACCTACCAAGAGCTTGTTTGATGTTGGCTCAAGCAGGATTTCCATCTTCACTGTGAATACTTAAGTATCACTCGGATGTTCTGGCAAAATCACAAGGATAATGCGTAGGACTCTTAATATATATTTCTTGTTTTTCACATTGTGTGAATTAGCAAGCATAATTTTGACAAGTGTCCTAATGAGATTTATGGATGATCTCTTTTGGCTCTAGACTCAATAGTGCACTTTGGTTTTAGTGATCGGAGGCTGGAGCAGACTGCCACCTTTTTAATACCAACTAACTCAGAGTGAGAAAGTTGATAGAAATAAATTTCAATCTCCGTGAGAAAATGAAACAGAATTCTTTTGAGGATTTGGAGGGTGGGGTTAGGGAGCGGTTGTGCATTGCATCACTGAGTCCATGATATCAGTCTTCAATGTCAGCAATCATCTTTGTGATTCTAGACAGCAAATGTATTAACCCGGTTTCCGCCTAAGTGTAAGGAGGGCAGGGCTTCTTTCTTTTCACCCTTTATCTTAACTTTTCTTTTTAATTCTTCAACCTCTTCAGCGCTTACCGAGACTTCATGACTAGTACCTTTTAGGGTTTGTTCCAGTTCTAGCTCCATCTCAGTCGGACCTTTTCCGTTAATCTCACTTTACTCTTTTTTCATGAGGGTCTGAGTGTGAAGTGTATGCAGCTTTGTTCATGAGATTCGATCTGTATGTGTCGGGTTTAGTGAGATTGAGCTTCTTTTGGTAACTTTTGACATCTAATTGAAGATCTTCCACCCGCCTTTGAATGATAATACGTCTGGTGTACATATGTAATACCACATTTAAATCATACCGTTTGTTAATTGTGAGATTGGTCAGCTTTTGTTGAACGTGTAGAAGTAACAAGTCTTCATTATCCTGTAGACGTAGTCTCTTGAAATCACCTTCTTTAAACGTATATAGTTTCTGATCATCTCGACGAACTTCAATCTCTTCCAGGTGACCATAGTCATACATCTTCATGATTTTAAGTCTGGTTACCGTAATGATTCTTCTTCTAGAGTAAACATCTTTGGACGAAGTCAGGTTACTTGCATATCCGTAAAATCTTTGGCGTTTGGGACCCGAGTGTGAAGTGCCCAAGTAAGCATGTTGATTATATTTCACCTGCACGGGACTCCACAATTCTTGAACCAAGTCTTCAATCCATTTTAGATCATAAGTAGCGGCTTTTGTCTTTTTCATAGAAGTTGAGTATCGTCTGCTTAAATCTCCACCCATCAGATATTCTAGATCTTTATTAATAAAGTAATCCGTAGGGATAATTTGATATCCTCGATGATCTTGAATTAACGAAAGAGGCTTTCTGAGATCGAACGGATACGGTTTGTTTTTTGGTTTATGTCAGTCAAGTCATTCAGTTGTTGCTTTGGAACATTCTTCAAGATGGTACTCTAATTCCGTAATACTCTTGCAAGTGCCTTTGAGCAGGTTGAATGCCGGTCCAACCAAAATTTATTGAGTCAGATTTATAATTTTAAGCCGATTTATGACAAATGCAGAGAAATCAAATGAAGTATCATTAAGCTCATCAAATAAAGTGGGAGGTTCTTCAACATGCGCAACTTGACTGATCCAGGTCTGAGGAGGTCGAAAGTCAACTTGTCGTCTCTTACTCCAATCAGGATCAGGAGTTGGAGGTCGCTCGGGTTTCTTGAACCAATCGGCTTTGGTAACAACATTGTAGCGATTGTTTCATCATTGATTCCGTAGTCAAAACTCCTGATCTTGTTGCATGCTTGAGTCTTCAACAGTATGACTTGGCTCCTCTGCTTGGGCAGATTTTCTAGAAGACTTATGTTGAGATTGGAAGGCGTCTTTAGAGGTGCTTGAAGACTTCTTTTCCTTTGACCTTGAATCTCTAGAGCACTCAGCATCTTTACTTGATTTTCTTCTTTTCTTCCCTCGGTCTGATCCAGCGGAGGGGTCTCGATCTTTGTCACAGTCGTCTCGACTCCTCTTCAATATACTCATAGGCATTACATTAATACTAGCACCAAGGTCAGCTGTGGCATAAAAATTAAATTTACCGATCGTGCAGGGGAATGTGAAGCTTCCTGGATTTAACTCTTTAGGTGGCAGTTGGTGTTGTAAAACTTCAGGAGTATAACTTTCAGGTCCCGATATAAAGGACACTTCATGAAGTTTATTGAGCCCAGATGTTCCATGATCAGCAATAACTGTTTTAATTTGTTCTCAGGATGAGCTAAGGGTTTTATCAGAATGAATTTCCTTAGTCAATTGTTCGATCTGGGTTTCTAAATTTTTTAGCGAGGCGCTTTGATTCATAGTATTAATCTCAACATTCTCTTGAAGCTTCTTAATCCATACCTCACCATTTTGCCCAACCCCCCCCTACTTCTTCGTGCAGATTCCTTGATGATTAGCTAATGTTCTTCTAAGCTGTGCCTCTTTTAGCATAGAGTGGTCGGTTATCATTCTTAGTATACGTACCCATGTGTCCTACAATGGAAACTTTCCTCCATTATTCCCGTTAAAAGGCATTGTTCGTCCAAATACTCCATATCTGACCTCTTCAACTTGTTTAACTTCCTTGTTGAGGGGACAATCCTTGTCGAGGTGAGGTCCTTCACAAATTTGGCATCCAACCTGGATTGTATGAACACTTTCCTTTAGCTTTTTCATGTCTCTTCCCAGGTTGTCTAACTTATTTACCAAAGCAGCCAGTCTATCCTTACTACTATAGCTTCTGATACTCCTACTTGTCATTCTGTAGTGCCATTTTTGAGAATGGTCAGCCATGGTCTAAATCGCTATTAGAGCTTGGGACGGTCTCATCCCGGGGATAGGTCTGTGTAAATCAAGTAATTGACGGTTCATAGTGCTCAAACCTTTATAAAAGATATTTACCTTTTGATGATTATTGATGTCATGGGTAGGGCACTTGTATAGCAGGTCATTATACCGCTCCCAGGCCTGGTATAATGATTCGTCTCCTTCTTGCTTGAAGTTGTGAATATCTTCAAGCTGCTTTGCTGTCACGAAAGGTGGACAATACCTTTGGATAAAGGCCTTTTTGAGGAGATCACAGGTATTGATAGTTCTTGGGGCGAGTCTGTCCACCCATCATTTTGCGAATCCGGTAAGAGTAAAGGGAAAAACTCGGAGCATGACCCGTCTTTAGAGACTCCGGGAATATTGAATAAGCCAATGATGTTGAGGACCCGATCAATGTGATCATGAGCATCCTCGTCTTTGTTCCCGAAGAAGGTGTCTTCCCTCAATTCGTGCATGAATTGACTCTTGATTTCGAAATTGACATTGCCTCCGATTTCGCGTTTAACCACTCCCGGTGCCTGGTTTTCTCGTGACAATGCTAAGTATTGTTCTATGGTGAGAGTATCAACGTCTACTCCTGCCATAGTTCCTGCAGATATAGAGTTTAGGGAAAGAAGAGAAATAATCAAATAATCAAATTAATTCTAATTTTTAGCTCCCCGGCAGCGGCGCCAAAAACTTGATGCGTATTTTCTTTTGAAATATATTTTTACCGAGTTTTAAATTTATAAAACTCGATCTACCTGACAACGCACTAACGGGCAGAGAACCCAATCATGAGTAGTATAGAATGGTAAATCCGAGGTTGTCCCAAGAGCTAAGTTGTAATTAGTTTTAATTTGAAATGTCACGTTTATAAAATGGTTTTTGATTTGAAATAAATAATAATAAAATAAATAACAGAAAATTAAAAGAGTTAGAGATATCAAGAGAGAAAACGTGCTAACCTAGTTACTTCATTACTATTGTTATAAAAACTTTTTCCTGTGCAATGTTAAACTATGGTTTCATTAGTAGTTTCTAAGGTCGATAGACTTGAATATGCATATATAGTCTATCCTATACTTCATGCGATTCCGAATCAGTCCCAAATCGTCTGGGAGGTAGGTTATCTAGGCTGCAATGATTAATCCCAACTATTCCCAAAACTTATCTAATAACCTATGCAGATTATTAACCCTCTCTGAAAGAGTTCTTGTGCTTTTTAAGTAAATTGAGTGATGAGTGCGGTGACCGGTTAGTTTCTACACTAGGTAAGGAGTTAGTGATCCTCCTTAGTACCCGTTGGATCCCATATTGACTAGATAATCTAATGATGGGGCAAGCCAGGTCCAAACTACCCATACTACCAAAACCCAGGGTTACACGATAGTCAAGGAATATCTAACGAAACCATAATCTAACAAGAAACAAACATCATAACAACAGTAATTACATAACTAGGCCAACACTTTAAGTGCTTAGCCGCTCATGGTAACGGAAACACAACAAGAAATAGAAGAAATCATAGATTGAAAACTCATAATTCTTACAGTATTCGTATTTGAACGATTAAATACAAAAAGTAAGTAAAGTGTGATCTCCCTTGGACTCCAGGTGGAATTCTTTGAAGGTTGGAAGCCTTTGTCGCCTCTCCAATTGGCTGTGGAGGAAGTGATGTCGGAATAGCTTGAATGAGGCCTCTATTTATAGGTATCGAACCTGTTACGGCGTAACTTATAAATGTGTTACGCCGTAACCTTCTTACACGACATTCCATAAATAAGCAATTGTTACGGCGTAACCAGATATGGTGTTACGCCGTAACCTTCAAATAATGTCCATAAGTACGTGATCTTCCTTCCATATTTGTGGATCTTCATGGTTACGGCGTAACCATATAGGGTGTTACACCGTAACTCTATCTATGGTAAGATTTCCTTCCAAATTCATGTTTACGGCGTAACTAGATATGGTGTTACGCCGTAATCTTGTCCTTGATCTTCGTACTTGCTTAATTTATGTTACGGCGTAACCATATTTGGTGTTGCGCCATAACAGTCTTCAAATATTTACACTTTGAGTCTTTTTTCCCTTGTTTCTTGTCACTTTCTTGCATTTCACCTGAAAACTACAAAATGATAGAAAATATCTCGTTTTCGAGTGTTAGTGAAACATTTGCAAGTAATATAAGGGGTATTTGCAGGTAATATAGGGGGTATTTTGCCACCAAAAAGTATTAAATATTTGATGTTATCAAATATCCCCCCACTTGACTTCTGCTTGCCCTCAAGTAGAACCTGTTAGAACATTTCATAAAAAGATTTCTCGAGAATAACTTCAAGAAATGAATTTATAAAACTCTTATGCTAGAAAACATCAAAGCCGAACACCTCACGAAAAGGGGATAAAAAGTCACTCAGCTCTCCACTAGTCTAAGTGTTTCATTTTTAGGGTGATCGCTCAATTGCACAGTCATAACATGTATTCTATCATAAGCTTGGAAAGTACACAAATCTGCACCAGTTAGAATTAGGGTCTAAATAATTCTCAAAGGCAACAAGGGTAATATGGTTTTAAAGGGTGATAAAGGGGTTAGGATAGACATGGGATACACATTTAATGGTTGTTAATATAAAAACACAAAACAAATAGTCTAAAGTAATCTAAGGTTGTCATAACTAGCCACTGTCCATCCATGGGTCCAAGAGTTTAAGTTCGAAAATCTGATCTTCAATAATGGGCTACTAGCTCCATTCTTCATGAGTATTGGGATGACTTGGTGTAATAATGGGCTACTAGCTCCATTTTTTATTGCTGAGATGTCTTGGTGCAATAATGGGCTACTAGCTCCATTTTTTATTATATTTTTATTTTGCATCATCTTTACATTTTAGCACAATGGTGGATTTTTTGTTCACCCTCTTTTCTTCATTTTATTCATAATATGCATATGTTACAAGAGTTTATATCTTTAATTATTTCCCCTGCAACATCCGATATTATACGCACATCCCCCCACTTGAGATAAACAATGTCAAAAGTGGTGATACAGGGGGGTCTTTATAGATCATAACTGATTGGTCTTCCACGAATGCATATAATTCTCGTTCCCATTCCCCCAAACCATAGACTTAAGTAGCCAAAAATTTCAACACAAAGAAAATTAAGACTACAGGGTAGGCTAAGGTGAAATGGTGTAACGAAACATATAGAGTAGGGTGAAAACATAGATTGGTTTAACAAGGGTGATCTAGGGGTATCTTGCACTAATAATGAGTGCAACAAAAGGGTTTATCACGGGAGGTCGACAAGTCAGTGTAACAAGTCGATAAACACACACATATAGGCTATTTGGGTGATTTCCTAAGTGTTGCCTTCTTGAACTATCTATTCCTGCTAATCAATTAGGTCTCGAAATGATGTACATGCCAAGTTCTAAAGTCTACAATACTACCGGCACACTCAATATTTTGGTGGATTTTTGAGTAATATGATGGAAACGGAATATTAGGCATAAATCTCACCAAGTATAATAAAGGGTAATGTGCATTCGACAAAGATTAATTCTAGTTATTTAAGAAAAATTTGTCAAAAAATTTAAAATTGGCATAATTTTCAAAGAAAACTAGAAAATCGAAGGCAAAACATACGTCAAGTATTAATTCTACTCCCATCCCCCCACTTGATTTGTACAATGTCCCTATTGTACATTAAGGAAATAAAATAAAAAGGAAAGAGTAGAATTAAGACAAGAAACTCCCTGAGCATTGCTTTGAGATTTAAAATTTGGCAAAAATCTTTATTTCCGTCTTCTCGCAAGCTCTTTATCCCTTGTGATCACAGAAACAAACCAAAGCATAAAAATGTTCTACAAGAATTATGAAGTGTACAGAAAATACAAACCTAACTCACTTTCGTAGGAATCACGGTTGCATTTAGCATATACAACAAGCCTTTTAAACCACTTGGTGGCCCAAGTGGACGAGTTTAGTCTCGTGAGGGCTTCCAGAGAACATACCCACAAAGTCCATTTATGTATACAAGGTTTAGACATATTTAAAACTTAAATTTTTAGAATTTCAGAAAGAGGTTACGGCGTAACCATAGTGGTTACGTCTTAATCAAGTGGTAACATTTTTAAGTTTTAAAGTGTTACGGCGTAACCAGAAAATGTGTTACGTCGTAACTGTAGTGGTTACAGCGTAAACTAAAGCTGTTACGCCGTAACTGCTGCAAATTCAGCAAAGTTACCACATGATTATGAGTCGAGCCGGTCTCGATAATTGCCTCTTAGGTTCTGGATTCTGCAAAACAAAGTAAGAAACATGCAAACCAACTAATTCAAAAAGAAATCTCATTTAAATAAAAGACGAGTTGTCTCCCAACAAGCACTTTTGTTTATTAACGAGTCGTTTAAGTAGACTCGTGCTTATTCTACGTTTTGTTTTCTACTTCCTTTCGGATCATTTTCTTAAATTTAGATCCGTTCTTCCTTCCAAGAGGTAAAGTATTATCCAAGTATTTGGTAACACAGATGAAACTTTGTCCACCTTCAAATGAGTATTTCTTAACCTCGAAAGTTTCTACTTGTACTTCTGGTAGATGATAATCTTTGTCCTCTATTCCTATTTCCTCACACTCTTCATTTTTGAACTTATAATCGTGCCACTCATTATTTTTATAATGCACTTGGTTACAATATTCCCATATGTTATCTAGAATGTGTCCCTTTCTTCCCTATTCTAAGTTCATACTCATCAGCTAGCTTATCGATTTCTAAATTAAATTCCCATTTCTAATCATCAAAGCTCCTATGAGTAGGGTTATTTAAAAAAGCCGAGTTATCTTGGAAACAATCAATTAACCATAATTTTAATAGTGCTTTCTTTACAGGTTCACTAATGTCAGTATGCCCGACCTTAATTAATGTCCATTCCCTAAAGGTATAATCTCTAAGTCTCGGTTTGTTTGATTCTTGAGAAGAGGCTTCGGATGAGGGACTAACATCACACCATTCAGCGTATCGATTATCCCAAACTAAAGCATTGGTTTGGATTTTTCCATATTTGCAAAAAGAAAATCAGGAAAGGATAGTCCTTTTCCTTTTATATTTCTTCTCTCATTATCGTAATTGCAGTACCAAAACCGTAAATTCCCAGTTTTAGATACCCTACAGATTTCTACCCCACCATCACACATTTTTTTGTCGGGGTCACAGGATGGCTTTTTAGACATATCTGCTATTTCACAAAGCATATTTGTTTTCTTAAGATTTGTAAGATGTAAGTGTTCAAATATACTCCTAGGCATTACATTAATACTAGCACCTAGGTCAGCCATGGCGTAAAAATTAAATTTACCGATTGTGTAGGGGAGTGTGAAGCTTCCTGGATTTAACTCTTTAGGTGGCAGTTGGTGCGGTAAAACTTTAGGAGTATTACTTTCAGTCCCCGATATAAAGGACACTCTATGGAGTTTGTTGGGCCCAGATGTTTCCTGATCAAAAGTAACAGTTTTAATTGGTTCTGAGGATGAATTAAGGATTTTATCAGAAAGAATTTCCTTAGTCAATTGTTTGATCTGGGTTTCTAAATTTTTTTACTAGGCGCTTTGGTTCCTAGTATTAATTTTAACATTCTCTTGAAGCTTCTTAATCCACCCCTCTATTTCAGTACTTCTTTGTGTAGACTCCTCTTAGTGCTTAGCTAATAGTACTTCTAAGCTTTGCCTCTTTTTGCCACATGATGGACGGTTATCAATCTTAGTGTAGTATCCTAGTGGTCCTACCTGAAACTTTCCTCCAGTACTTCCGTTAAAAGACACTGTTCATCTAAATTCTCCATATCTGACCTCTTTAACTTGTTTAACTTCCTCGTTAAGGGGACAATCCTTGTCGAGGTGAGGTCCTTCGCAAATTTGGCATCCAACCTGGATTGCATGAACACTTTCCTTTAGCTTCTTCATGTCTCGTCCCAAGTTGTCCAACTTATTTACCAAAGCAGCTAGTCCATCCTTGCTACTACTACTTCTGATATTCCTGCTTGTTGTTCCGTCGTGCCATTTTTGAGAATGATCAGCCATGGTCTGAATTGCTGTGAGAGCTTGGGCCGGTCTCATCCTGGGGATAGGTCCTTGTGAATCAAGTAGTTGACGGTTCATAGTGCTCAAACCCTTATAAAAGATATTTACCTTTTGATGATTATTGATGTCGTGGGTAGGGCACTTGTACGGCAGGTCATTATACCGTTCCCATGCCTGGTATAATGATTCGTCTCCTTCTTGCTTGAAGTTGTGAATATCTTCAAGCTGCTTCGCAGTCAGTGAAGGTGTGCAATACCTTTGGATAAAAGCCTTTTTGAGGAGATCCCAAGTATTGATAGTTCCTGGGGCAAGTCTGTCCACCCACCTTTTTGCGGATCAGGTAAGAGTAAAGGGAAAAACTTGAAGCTTGACTACGTCTTTAGAGACTCCAGGAATATTGAATAAGCCAACGATGCTAAGGACCCTATCAATGTGATCGTGAGCATCCTCGTCTTTGTTTCCGGAGAAAGTGTCTTCCCTCAATTAGCGCATGAATTGACTCTTGATTTCAAAATTGACATTGCCTCCGATTTCAGGTTTAACCACGCCGGTGCCTGGTTTTCTCATGACAATGCTAAGTATTGTTCCATGATGAGAGTATCTACGTCTACTCCTGCCATAGTTCCTGCAGATATAGAGTTTAGAAAAAGAAGAGAAATAATGAAATATTCAAATTAATTCTAATTTTTAGCTCCCCGGGAACGACGCCAAAAACTTGATGCGTATTTTCTTTTGAAATATAATTTTACCAAGTTTTAAATTTATAAAACTCGATCTACCTAACCACGCACTAACGGACAGAGAACCCGATCGTGGGTAGTATAGAATGGTAAATTCGAGGTCGTCCCAAGAGCTAAGTTGTAATTAGTTTTAATTTGAAATGTCACGTTTTGAAAATAGTTTTTGATTTGAAAGAAATTAAAAATAACAATAAAATTAATAACTATAAATAAAGAGTTGGAGATATCAAGAGAGAAAACGTGCTAACCTAGTTACTTCATTACTATTGTTATGAAAAGGCTTTCCTATGCAGTGTTAAACTGTGGTTTCATTAGTGGTTTCAAAGGTCGATAGACCTGAATATGCATATATAGTCTATCCTATACATCCTGTGATTCTGAATCAGTCCCAAATCATCCAGGAGGTAGGTTATCCAGGTTGCAGTGATTAAACCCAACTATTCCCAAAACATATCTAATAACCTATAAAGATTATTAACCCCCTCTAAAAGAGTTCCTGTGCTTTTTAAGTATTGAGTGATAAGTGCGATGACCAGTTAGTTCCTACACCAGGTAAGGAGTTAGTGATCCTCCCTAGTATCCATTGGATCTTATATTGACAAGATAATCTAATTATAGGGCAAGCTAGGTCCAAACCACTTGTACTACCAAAACCCAGGGTTACACGATAGTCTAGGAATATCTAATGAAACCATAATTTAACAGGAAACAATCATAACAACAGTAATTACATAACTAGGCCAGCACTTTAAGTGCTTAGCCGCTCATGGTAATGGAAATATAGTAAGAGATAGAAGAAATCATATATTGAAAACTCATAATTCTTACAGTATTCGTATTTGAACGATTAAATACAAAAAGTATGTAAAGTGTGATCTCCCTTGGACTCCATGTGGAATTCTTTGAAGGTTGGAAGCCTTTGTCGCCTCTCCAATTGGCTGTGGAGGAAGTGATGTCGGAATAGCTTGAATGAGGCCTCTATTTATAGGTATCGAACCTGTTACGGCGTAACCAATAACGGTGTTACGCCGTAACCATCTTACATGGCATTTCATAAATAAGCAGCTGTTACGGCGTAACCAGATATGGTGTTACGCCGTAACCTTCAAATAATGTCCATAAGTACGTGATCTTCATTCCATATTTGTGGATCTTCATGGTTACGGCGTAACTTGATAAGGTGTTACGCCGTAACTCTAACTTTGTCAAGATTCTTCCAAATATATGGTTACGGCGTAACTAGATATGGTGTTACGCCGTAAAGTCTTCTTTGATCTTCGTACTTGCTTAATTTATGTTACGGTGTAACCATTTTTGGTGTTACGCCGTAACATCCTTCAGAATTTACACTTTAAGTCCTTTTTCCCTTGTTTCTTGTCACATTCCTACATTTCACCTGAAAACCACAAAATGATAGAAAATATCTCGTTTTCGAGTGTTAGTGAAACATTTGCAGGTAATATAGGGGGTATTTTGCCACCAAAAAGTATTAAATATTTGATGTTATCAACTTGTCATCGGGAAACTGCTACCATCGTTAGGAAACCTGCATGAATGGGTTAGTGATAAACAACATATATGGACGAAAGTGGCTTTGTCACTTCGTTGGATACGGTTGTAGCAACTACGGTTACCCGTTACTCAATATAAATACTGCCTATGATCAGGTAGAATTCCGAAGAATCTCCTTGACAGGTTTTCACAGATGCGCTAGCCGTTCTCATTATCGGAGCGTCTCAAAGCAGACAACACGGTAAGAGTGAACCGGTAAGTTACTATCTTCCCGATTAAGTCGTCAATTTGTGTTTAGCTTTCCTATGTCCAGATATCCTTGTGAGGCTTCCCATGGACATAAGATTGAAAATCGATTTAGAAAATCAGTCGGTGTTTTAAAATTCAAACGGTTTTTATGACACACAAACAATTTTATCTTTTTCAAAATTCATCAATTCATAAGTTGGACCGAATCGATATCCAGTATCACAAGCTTGATCCGTATAGGATCTTACATGTCACCTACCAAGAGCTTGTTTGATGTTGGCTCAAGTAGGATTTCCATCTTCACTGTGAATACTT
This sequence comes from Tanacetum coccineum, assembly GCA_026074375.1. Taxonomy (NCBI): domain Eukaryota; kingdom Viridiplantae; phylum Streptophyta; class Magnoliopsida; order Asterales; family Asteraceae; genus Tanacetum; species Tanacetum coccineum. The sequence continues at coordinate 20,062 of BQNB010081881.1, forward strand.
AAGTATCACTCGGATGTTCTGGCAAAATCATAAGGATAATGCGTAGGACTCTTAATATATGTTTCTTGTTTTTCACATTGTGTGAATTAGCAATCATAATTTTGACAAGTGTCCTAATGAGATTTATGGATGATCTCTTTTGGCTTTAGACTTAATAGTGCACTTTGGTTTTAGTGATCGAAGGCTGGAGTAGACTGCCACCTTTTCAATACCAACTAACTCGGAGTGAGAAAGTTGATAGAAATGCGTGTAATCTTCATGAGAAATGAAACAGACATCTTTTGAGAGATTCTGAGTGGCTAGGGAGGGTTGTGCATTGCATCACTGGGTCCATGATGTCAGTCTTCAATGTCAGCAATCATCTTTGTGATTCTTGACAGCAGATGTATTGACCCGGTTTCTACCTAAGTGTAAGGAGGGCTTCTTTCTTTTCACCCTTTATCTTAACTTTTCTTTTTAATTCTTCAACCCCTTCAGCACTTACCGAGACTTCATAACTAGTACCTTGTTGGGTTTGTTCCAGTACTAGCTCCATCTCAGTCGGCACTTTTCCCTTAATCTCACTTTACTCCTTTTTTCATACCTAAGGACTTCTACACTATCTAGTGGAATATCCCTGGGTAGATCCCTCTGGTTTTGGCTGGATCATAGGAATGGATACCTAGACTTAACCATCTTATAACTCCAATACAGTAATTTAACTAGTCGTTCTTTGGTACTTCCACATTTCAGCTAATCACGTAACCATTTACTCCCCTTTTATATGTGCATCGATTAATCAAAAGAGTTTAGCACATATATGGGTTAGCGTACACTTGAGATCTTAAAAATCACATTAATAGCCATATATTTTAATCATATTTTCTCCCCTTATCAAAAATGTTAAATCTTTTAATATTTTGGATATTAATTGATTTAAAATATATATGCATTCGGGGAGAAACATGTTCTGATTATTAACAAGCTGATTATTGGAACATATTAATGCTCATCCTTAAATTATTAGGGTATTATATGGTGTTTGAGTATGTTAATTTGATTTTTTTTGAATTTACTAAGAAATTCTTGAAAATTTGTACTCAAACACTATATATGCCTATATTTAAGTCTACACTACACATTTATATATTCACAAGATTATGTATGAGACAGGACCTGAAAATATTCAAACCGAAAATGACAAAGTCATTATGTCCATGTCAGCAATCTGTAGTCCGTCTCGATAACCTCCATTTAGAAGTTGTCTTAGCTTCCCCCCGAACCAGCAATCCTTTCTTGAGTAGATTCAAAGTAGATGTGCAAGCGGCATCAAGCAGTCTTGATGTATAAAGCCCAAATATCCGAAGTACACAACTAATTCGAAACCGTAACACCAAAGTCAATTAAGTCTCGGATGTCTGTATTTCTCCTTACACGATAGTGATGATATAAATTGTAACACCAAAGTCAACTAAGTCCCGGATGTCACAATAATTCCCTCTTAAGTAGTCGAAATGAAAACACCTAAGTCAACTAAGTCCCAAATGTACTCACTTCTTTCTGCAGAATACTGACTAATCTTAAGGAATCATCATACTTATCAAACCTATGTGTACCTCTTTTGTCAACTAATTCTACTCCCTTTTAAAATAAGCTTAGTGATTAAACGTTTGAGGAAGCATTTATTGAATCAGTAACCAATCTTCTCACGTTTAGAATAAATCTTCTTACAACACTTCCCCCTGGTATCTCAAATGATGCATACTAAAAATAACAAGATATCTCTTCCCCCATGTGGATAAAATAGTGCACCCGAAAGTAACAAGTTAAAACCCTGATTTTCTCTACGGTTATGACATTCGTCTTCCCGGAATGACCTAAAATCAAAGAAGGCTATGGACTCTATCACGTGTACTTGTTGTACTTTCTAGTGTATCTACTCCTTCCCCTTGCTGGTTTCGATACCTCAGAATCAGTAAAATCTTGTACGCACATATACTTGAGATCGTGTTCGTAGAATTAATAAGCTTAAATCTATTCCGTGAGAATCAACTTCAAGGCATTTAAAACTATGAAAGTATTTCCAAGCATTCCTAAGTCTTTTTACACACTATGAGGTGTTGGCAATATTGATCGTTTGTAGTTTAAAGCCTGAATTTACTAAGTCTCAAATTGCAAATAAGTCCTTAAAGTTTGAAACAAATGACATCTAAAGCCCTTGTAGTTAATATAAGTTAACTCCCCTTTAAATTTTTATCCGTCATTATCAAAAACTTTATTCGTTTATTTCGTGACTTATTTTGAAAGACCGTTTTAAAAGATTATTTGTTGACACTTTCTCCCCCTTAAATAATGACCTGTTTTCTATTTAAAGAGCTGTTTTCATTATTTGAGTGGCCGAATTGGCTTTGAAAATCTGTTTGTGATTACTGAAAACACTGATTCATTGTGAAGACAACTTTTTACCAATAAAAATAAGATTTCTCTTATTTTGACAAATAAATGCACTGAAACGTACACTTATTTGATATAGGAAGCACGAGTTGTGTTGCAAAGTAAACACAAGCCTTTGCATGGTCATAAAGTAAACCATGCCCGAGAATAAGTTCCCGTTATGAGGTCAAGTTTTCTTTTTGAAATACTTGCCTTTAAGATGATGACCGGGTTGCTATCTGAAATAATAGCAAGCCATTTAAAAAGCTTTTGATAACTTCTGCTCGAACCTTAACTTCTGCTCGAACTTTATTTACAGCCTCGTATCATTATTAAATGACATTTCTAAGGCCGTAAATGTTATCGATTTTTAGAAGACATGCCAGAGATACATATTTTTATATTTTTCTTATTTTTTAATTTTTAATTTTGTTTTTGAAAAATTTATATAAAAGAAAAATATTTTTGTGGTTTTATGTTTTCTTATGTACATATGATACAAGATATGAGTTACCACCATCACTCGTCTATTTCCTCTGCCAGACGCTTTAATGTTTTCGGAGACATGCTTCTCATACCGAGCTTTTCGATTAAGAAATTGAATCTTTCTCTTGGCAAAGGTTTGGTAAAGATGTCAGCCTGTTGGTATTCAGTCCGGACAAAGTATAGCTCCACGATTCCAATCTCCACTTGCTCCTTTATAAAATGGTAGCGAACATCGATGTGCTTGGCTTGTGAGTGTTGAACATTGTTGCAGCATAGAGCAATCACACTCTTGTTGTCGCAGTACAAAGGAATCTTATTGAATTGAAAGCCATAATCTAGAGTTAACTACATTTTTGGTCCTTGTGGTTTGTCGGATATAACGGTTTTAGTCCAATAGTTTAAAACGTAACAGATTTCGTCCATTTTTTGTCGACCCGTAACACTTTTGGTCCATTTTTGGAATAAACCCGTTATACTCGACAAACTACAAGGACCAAAAGTAGACCAAAATTGGACCAAAAGTGTTACGTTTTAACAAAAATGGACGAGATCCGTTACATTTCAAACTATTAGACTAAAATCGTTATACCCGACAAACCACAAGGACCAAAAATGTAGTTAACTCCATAATCTATTAGCTGTGAACGCATCCATAGGATTTGAGCACAACACCCAAATAAAGTAATATATTCAGACTTTGTACTCGAGATGGCAGTGCACTTTTGCTTCTTTGAAGACCAACTAACAAGTTTATCACCTAAGAATTGAGCACTTCCTGATGTACTGCGTCTAGTGTCCTGGCACCTCGCGTGATCTGCATCTGCATATGCTGTCATAGACATACTGGAATCCTTCAAGTACTAGAGACCTATGTTAATGGTTCCCTTTAGGTATTAAAAGATCCGCTTAACCGCATTTAAGTGCTTTTTAGTAGGCTTTGCCTGATACTAGGCACATAAGCAAACTGCATAAATAAGGTATGGTCTACTGGATGTCAGATACATGAGGAGGCCAATCATGCCACGGTAAAGTGTAGCATCAACTGGATTCCCCTGTAGATCTTTATCTAGTTTACTCTTTTCTACCGTGTGAAGAATTTTGGATCAACTGCACCTTTGGAGAAATGTTGTGAGATTAGGAAGCTTGACAGCATGTCGTACCATGCACGTGGTGCTTTTCTGAGACCGTAAAGGGCCTTTTTGAGCTTGTACACATGTGATGGGTTGTCCTGATCAACAAATCCTTCTGGTTGAGAAACGTAGACCTCTTCTTTGAGCTCGCCATTTAAGAAAGCTGTTTTGACGTCCATTTAGTAGATCGTCATATTCTTATGAGCGGCATTTGCTACGAAGATACGAATGGCCTCTATTCTAGCAACCGATGCAAATGATTTCTCGAAATCGATTCTCTCTTCTTGTCTGAATCCTTGAGAAACTAGTCTAGCCTTATTCTTTAGTACCCCACCAAATTCATCCGTCTTGACCTTATAAATCCATTTTAGTTTGATCAATAACACTTTATCTGGACATGGTACCAATTCCCAAACTTCTAGTCTTTGAAATTCATGAATTTCTTCTTGCATTGCATCGATCCATGATGGTTCGGTCATTGCTTGTTTGAAGTTCTTTGGTTCTACAAAAGTTAGGAAGGCATCAAAATAACACCACATGGCGTTAGTTTGGAGTTGCTTTCTCGTAGAGACAGAGCGAGAAGGATCACCGATTACGTTTGCTATAGGATGATTCTTAGTCCATTTACCAAGGTGTTCAAATGGAGTGTAGGTTTGTCTTACATTTGATGATGACCCTTAAGAAGTTGATTCTTCATGAGGAGATTCATTAAGTGGATCATCACGAACGATTGGTGTTTTTGGTGATTCTTTAAAACCTTGAGAAATGTTTGGAGATTGTTTTTGTTCTTGTGTCGATGGAGTACTTGATGTAGGAGCATCCTGGTCAATGGAAGTTGACACAAGAGAATCGGCTAAAATCACAGCTCTTAGAGCACGAGCTTCTTGAACTGAAGGAACAACAATTGATGGAGGAGTGAAGTATTCATCGGACATTGGTTGAAACAAGCAATCCCAATCATCTCTTGGTGGTGGAATATAAGGTTGTTGAGGAATAAGGTTTGGAACGAGTCCTAAACTGGATGTTGCAGGAGTCATAGAATGAAGCCTGGGTCCTGAACTAAACTGTTCAGAAGCCATTGCTGTCAGTTCATCGAATGTCACATGAATTGTTTCTATAATTTTCAGGGTTCTTTTGTTGTAGATTCTAAACGCTTTCTTTGCGGTCGCGTAACCAACGAAAATACTAATGTCAGCTTTTGCATCTAATTTACCCAGGTCGTCATTGTCATTGGTAGGATAATAGAGTGAACCAAAGACATGAAAGAATGATAAATCTGGTTTCTTATCTTGTATAAGCTCATATGGAGTTTTGTTGTATCGACGGCGGATTATTAAACGATTTCGGGTGTAACAGGCTGTATTGATTGCTTTGGCCCATAAAAATAATGAAGCTTTTGAAAATATTAACATTGTACGAGCAGCTTCTATAAGAGTTCGGTTTCGCCTTTTGACAACGCCGTTCTGCTGAGGAGTGTGGGCAACAGGTGTTTGATGCGAGATGCCAACATTTTCATAAAATTCACGAAGTGTTTGATTGACAAATTCGGTTCCATTATCTGTTTGAACATTACGAACAGTGGCATTCAAGCGAACTTGAATATTTTTGATGCATCTAATGATGGCCTCCGGAGCTTTATCTTTTGTCCTCAAAAATTTGACCCAAGTGAATCTTGAGTAATCGTCGACAATCACTAAGATATACCTTTTCCCGTTAATACTTGCCACACACATTGGGCCACACAAATCCATATGCAAAAGATACAGTTTCTCATGGTTAGTGTATAACACCTCGTATTTTAGGTCATAGTATGACATTATGAAATTCACAATTTATTTTTAGGGTTTTACGCGTTTACTCTTAAACCGTAAACGTTAAGTTAAATCGCGTAAACTGAAAATGATCATACAATGT
>BQNB010081882.1:3160-29492 GCA_026074375.1 Tanacetum coccineum
TTTGAGTTAGGGTTAGGTTTTAAGATAGTTTACGGTTTATGATTAGTGTTAGGATTAAGGTTTAGGGTTTAGGATTAAGTTTTAGGGCTTAGTTTTAAGTTTTAGGTTTAGTTTTAGGTTTAAAGTAAAATTAGGGTTTTAGGGTTCCATTTAGAGTTTAGGGTTTTAGAATGAATTAGGGTTTAGATTTAGGGTTTAGATATTGTGCATTAAGTGCTTGTACCTTGTGTTAAAGTGGTAGTAAGAAACTAAGTGCATTAAGTGCTCGTTTACTTTAGAGATGCAAGTTACGTTGCATAATGAGATAAAGCAAAAAATTTCTTGTAAAAAGGTGGTATATATAAAATAGATGGATATTATAGTGCATCTAATTTAATAAATAGATAAGTACATTGATGAAAATTATGGGTTGTTATAGTCTCCCTCCCTTAAAAGAAATCTCGTCCTGAGATTTAGTTGGATGCCGGAGTGATGTTTGAAAACAGATGCGGATGCTTGGCACGAATTTGATCTTCGCGTTCCCTTGTAAATTCTGGTCCTCTTTTAGAGTTCCATCTTACTTTGATTATAGAAATACGACTTTGTTTCAGTTGCTTGACTTCTCGATCCATGATCTCCACTGGTTCTTCCACAAAGTTAAGTTTGTCATCAAGCCGAAGCTCTTTTATTGGAATGACAAGGGATTCGTTAGATAGGCATTTCTTTAGATTAGAAACGTGGAAAGTATTATGGATATTACTGAGCTCTTCAGGAAGCTCAAGTTTATATGCCACTGGGCTAATCCGTTCAAGGATTTTGAATGGTCCAATGTACCGAGGGTTAAGCTTTCCTTGTTTTCCGAATCGGATGACACCTTTACGAGGTGACACTTTTAACATAACATGATCTACAACTTGAAATTCTAAAGGCTTTCGCCTTATATTGGCATAACTTCTCTGTCGATCTCTTGCAGCTTGCAAGCGTTGTCGAATTTGTACTATTTTCTCGATGGTTTCATGGATTATTTCTGGTCCCGTGAGTTGAACATCTTCAACTTTGGCCCAGCAAACAGGTAATCTGCACTTTCGACCATAAAGTGCCTCAAATGGTGCTGCCTTAATACTGGCATGGTAACTGTTATTGTAAGAAAATTCTATTAATGGTAAGTGTTTTTCCCATCCTTTTTCCAAAATCTATAACACATGCTCGAAGCATGTCTTCAAGTGTTTGGATGGTTCTTTCACTTTGTCTATCGGTTTCGGGATGATATGTCGTACTCGTGTCTAAATGAGTACCTAAAGCACTTTGTAATGATTGCCAGAATCTGGATGTGAAATGACTGTCACGATCCAAGATGATAGATATTGGCACTCCATGCCGGGAGACTATTTCCTTTATGTATAACCTTGTAAGGGTTTCCATACTATCTGTCTCTCGGGTAGGGATGAAATGTGCGGATTTGGTATGGCGATCGACAATGACCCAGATTGTGTCATGATCGTTTGAGGTTTTGGGTAGTTTTGTGATGAAATCCATTGTTATTCTCTCCCACTTCGACATAGGAATATCCGGTTGTACCAGTAAGCCAGATGGCTTCTGACATTCTGCTTTAACTCTAGAGCATGTTAAACATTTGCCAACATACTCAGCCATGATTGCCTTCATATTAGGCCACCAATAGAGTTTCTTTAAATCTTGATACATCTTGTCAGAACCTGGGTGAATGGAATACTTCGATTTATGGGACTCATGCATGATTAAGTCTCTCAGATTACCAAAAAGTAGTAACCAACTTTTAATACATCGGGTTCACTTTCAGGACAGTATTTCAAATGCTTTGTTCATTCCTCGTAAGTTTTCAGCCTTGATGTTTTCTTCTTTGAGTGCTTTTTTTAAGGGGTTTTTTTTTGGGGGTGGAGCTTTGAGAATTTATGATGATAATTTTTGATGAATGGTCATAACTAATGATCTAACTCGGAGTGGTTTGATTTGTTCCTTCCGGCTTAAGGCATTTGCTATGACATTTTCCTTTCCAGGATGGTAGCGAATTTCATAATTGTAATATGCAAGTAATTCTAGCCAACGGCGTTATCTCATGTTCAACACTTTCTGATCAAAGATATGCTGAAGACTTTTATGATTAGTGAACACAATACATTTGGTGCCATACAGATAGTGTCTCCAAATTTTATTTTATTTTGGTAAAGGGGACTCAACCCCGGTAAAATAAAATATGTCTCCAAATTTTAAGAGCCAACACTACTGCTCCTAATTCGAGATCATGAGTGGTATAGTTTTCTTCATTAGGCTTAAGTTGTCGGGATGCATATGCAATAACCTAAGATTAGAGCTTCACATAGCTTCTGTTTTAGCAGTTAAAAAGCCGACTCTTGGTCTTCGCCCCAGATATACTTCTTGTTTTTCTGGGTTAATTCAGTCAAAGACTTTGCAATCTTCAAGTAATCTTTGATAAATCTCCGATAATAACCGGCGAGTCCTAAGAATTGACGTATTTTTGTGGGTGTAGTAGGAGATGTCCAAATCTTAACTGCTTCAATCTTGGCGGGGTCAACATGAAGTCCTTGACTATCAATTAAGTGTCCAAGAAATTGCACGATATGAATCCAGAAATCACACTTGGAGAACTTGGCATACAACTTCTCTTTCTTGATTAATTCAAGGATTATTCTTAGATGATTTGCGTGCTCTTCCTTGTTACGAGAGTAGATGAGAATATCATTGATGAAAACTATTAAGAATTTGTCCAAGTATGGTTTACACATACAGTTCATGAGATCCATTATTACAGCAGGCGTGTTAGTTAAACCAAATGGCATCACTTGAAATTCATAGTGTCCGTATCTTCATCCCTGACTCTCAGTTGATGATGCTGATCTAAAGTCAATCTTCTAGTAGACACTCGAACTTGAAAGTTGTCAAAATAGTCATCAATCTCTGGTAATGGGTAACGATTCTTTATGGTAAGTTTATTCAACTCCAGTAATCGATACACATTCTGAAAGATCCATCTTTCTTTTTGTCAAATAAGACAGGAGCTCCTCAGGCGAAGTTCTTGTCGGGATAAACATTGATTCTGATAACTCTTGAAAGTTGGTTAGATAGTTCCTGCATTTCTGAGAGATAATTCTATAGGTGCTCGGGCTACAGGTTCTATTCATGGAATTAAATCAATGTTTGAATTCTACTTGGCGGAACGGGAGGAAGCCATGTAGATCTTCAGAGAAAACTTTGGGAATTCTCGTAACTACTGGGATATCTATAGGCTTTTCTCATCTGACTCTTTCCATTACTTGGAGTACGAATACCATGACAACATTGGGATATATATCTTTCATTTTTATTACTAGTTATGAGACTTAGTCGGGTTTTACTTTTGGTCACCTTGGATGATCAGATGTTTCACCGTTGATTGGGATGTGGATGCCTATAATGGTATGGATTGGTTGCAAAATAACAAGCAAACGTTGTCTGTGCCGAGAGATCGTTGTATCCTGGGGGAAATGAAACATTAATTGTTCACCGGTGACGGAAGCAACCGGGGACAAGGCTGTTGCACACTATCCGTACTCATGACACAAGAAACATGCTAAAAGGAGTCCAGTCTTTTAGCACATGTTAACTTCAAAGGAGGTTGAAGTCAAGTTGGTGATGAAGCGACTGAGGATGTACCAATATTCGAGATTTTCCTAATGTATTCCCTGAGGGATTGCGGGTTTCCTCCGGACTCAACAAGTGAATTTCAATCAATTTGATGACTGGGTGCATGCACCCGTAGCTTTGGGCGCCTTATCGATTAGCACCTTTTGAAATGAAAGAGTTGTCAGAGCAACTAAAAGAACTATCTGACAAAGGCTTTATAAGACATAGTTCCTCACCCTGGGGAGCTCCGGTCTTATTTGTCAAGAAGAAAGACGGATCATTCTGGATGTGCATTGATTACCGGGAATTGAATAAACTAACGGTGAAGAACCGTTATCCGCTCCTAAGAATTGATGATTTATTTGATCAGCTTTAAGGGTCGAGTGTCTACTCGAAGATCGACCTAAGGTCAAGTTATCACCAACTGAGGGTTCGAGAAGAAGACATTCCAAAAACCGCTTTCAGAACCCGTTACAGCCATTATGAATTTCAAGTTATGCTGTTTGGTTTCACAAACGCACCTGCCGTATTCATGGACCTTATGAATCGGATGTGTAAACCATATTTGGATAAATTCATAATTGTATTTATTGACGATATTCTGATATATTCAAAGAACAAGCAAGAACACGAAGAGCACCTTAAGCTAATCTGTAGAAATTACTAAGAGAGGGGAGGAGTTATATGCACATTTTCATGTGTGACATTTTGGTTACCAAAGTACAATTCCTTGGTCACGTGATTGATAGTGAGGGCATTCATGTGGATCCCGCCAAGATCGAATCCATTAAATATTGGGCAACTCCTAAGTCGCCAACGGAGATTCGTCAATTTTTAGGTCTTGATGGGTATTATCGAAGATGTTTCACCGTTGATTGGGATGTGGATGACTTTCTCATCACAAATAATTCTAGCATGATACTTGGGATACTAAGCCCATACAATGACAACGTCTAATACGTGTTTGTCGCATTAAGATCAATTTTGAAAGGTTGGTTTAACAAAGTCAGAGTTGCACCCTAAATAACGATGTTTGTGCTTACTAGATTTTTGTTAGCCATTTTGATATTGTAAAAGGTATCTATTGTAATGGGTGGAATATTTAGCTTAGAGGCAAGAGATATAGATACGAAGCTTTTATCGGCTCCATAATCAAATAATACTCTAGCTAGATGTTGGTTTAGAAGAAACGTACCCATGACTACGTTTGGGTTTTGGTGAGCATTCCTATCCCTCAACAAGTAGGCTCTTCCCTGGGCATTGTTGTTGGTGGTCTTTCGGCACTGATTTGCATAATGCCCTTTCTCTCCACAGGCATGACAAGTAAACTGATCACTGGGTAGGCAGATTACTTTAAGTGTGGCATTTATTATTGCAGTTCTATGGTCAGATGGCTACTCTGTTGCAAGTATTACACTTAACAAGGCAAGGTCTGTGTGTTGTTTGTTTTACAGAGTGCATTTCTTTAAACAAGGGACGTTCAAATATACATTGTTTTCAGTTGGAAGTGGAAGCATAAGACCTGAAGTTTCTGTCTTCTGTTCTGTTGGGTTGGTGATTATTTAGCGGTTGTTGGTGTTGATGTTAATGGTAGTTGTTGTTATTGAAAGTTCTTCTGTCGTCAAACTTTCATTTGTGATCACTTGATACTTGCACCAGGGTGTGCTTTGTTACCTGATCCATTAGCCTCTGGGCTATGTTAATGGCTTCCTCTAGAGTTTGAGGTTTAGAGGCGGTAACATTCCCTTTAATACTTCGAGGTAATCCCCCGATGAAAAATTCCATCATTTTCTCAGAATCTGGCATCATAGTGGGACATAAGGTTGCCAATTCCTAGAATCTTCTCACATATGCCTTGAGATCATTCCCCTTCACAATCAGATGGTAAAATTCATCTTCCATCTTCTGGACCTCAGTTCAGAGATAATACTTCTTTATCAAAAGCTTCTTGAATTCAACCAAGATAATCTTGTAAGCTTCTTCTATCCCAATAGGTTGGGCAAAAGAATTCCACCAGGATAGAGCTTCTTCAGTTAAAGTACCAGTAGCAAACTTTACCTTGCAGTCATCAGTACAGTGCTACGGGAAAACACCAATTTCAATTTCGGCTTCAAACAGCGGATAAGTCCAACAGTCCTTCCCTACCTTTGAAGTTAATAGGTTGGCAGCTCATGAAAACTCTTTGTAGTTACATTTTCTTGCACAAGAGCTTCACCTTGGTTTCCTCCGGTGGTTTTCTCAGTATTTGCCATGTTAACGGCTTGTGCTTCCAGAGCTGCGGTAACACTGTCAGCAACTAGTTTCCTGATGGCAGCTTGAGTCATAGCTGGTGCTTCAGATGTTGATGTCCTTTTGGGAGGAATTCTATCAACATAAGACAACACGTAATAAGAATGATATCACAAGTATTAAAATGGAATGCTTATTTTTGACTTCTTTAAGCATATTTTTTACAATAGTGATATTAAAATATCTAGGATACTTATTTGATACGGTATTCTAACAAGCATCTAATTATTCGTTTTATTTTCTGGGGGGTCTTGGTAAGATTCATAAGATGAAGACGGAGATTAAAAATATAGGGACACATGATGAATATGAAACGGGATCACCATTATATTATATCATGAACGACTTGTCTTTGTACTGTACATAGTCAAAATTTGACAAGTGTTGTTATTTATACCACACATCCCGTGGCTAGGTCTACAAAAAAGTTATAACTAGTTCTATTACGTAGTCCGATGGTCCTTTCTGGGCTGTTCTTATGTTCATAGATTGCATTCAGAAGACTTTCCTTATCTGCTTGGTGACGAGCCTGGATATCTTCGATGATTTGTTCTAGATTAGCAATCCTGAAGCGAGCCAGAGCAATCTTGCTGTTATTTCCCATTTGCTTTCTTTGAAGTTTAGCAATTTGAGTATAAGACTCTCGGAGTTCAGCTTCCAGATTGTCAAAATCTTGTTGTATGATTACTCGACCTTTTCCAAGGCCTTCTATTTTGTCTTCTATGTACTCAATGCGGTCGAGAGAGAGTTCATGAGGTGATTCAAAATTTCCTCAATTTGCACTTCGTGACGTTCCAGACTTGTCTTACAAGAGCTTTCTCCTATCTTAAATTCTTGAGGTAGGGTAGAAGTAGAGGAGGATGATCGGTCACGACCTCGTTTCTTAAGTGGCAATAATTCCTCAGGAAGAAAGAATTCTTGAGGATTAAACATTGGAGATAGCATTAAAGATGGAGGCACAATAGTTGGCGGTGGAATAGGTAATTCTTTAGCATAATATGCATGCATGGCCTTCATATAAGTGTCATCATGAAAAAGTGAAAGAGTTGGTAAAGCTATTGGAACTAAACCAAATGAGTTATTTGAAGAGATAGAATAAGTATTTCCCGGTGAAGCTGAGGAATAGTCTGGGGAAGCCGGGATATAGTCCAGAAAGTTAGAGGAAAAAGCATCCTCAATATCAGAAGTAGGGTGGTTGGGAGAAGACATCACTCTGTTAACAACCCAGTGGTAAATAACATAAGTTATTTATATAATAGTATAATAGTTATGTACTTTACTAACTTTTCAGGAGATGTACGTGCGCGGAAGGACTTTATTGGATGGAAAAAAGAAAAGTAGTTATATTTAGTGGTTTAACCATTGTTCTTATTTCGTGGCTCTTGATACCAATCTATAACACTCCCATTTTTGACATATAACAGCGGAAGCTAATCTAGGGTATTATTTCATGGTACAACAGTCATACTCATAGAAAATGACTTAAAAGAGACGTTTTTAAAAGATAAGTTATCATTCATTATTTCATTAGAGTTTTTACAAACAGAGGTCCCAAAATCTACATGAAAACATAAAGTTTGAATGATAACAGTTTAGCCATCTTCAAGTCCGTGTCCTCATGCATAAGTTGCTCAAATACCTGAGATAAACATGCTAAAAAGTCAACACAATGGTTGAGTGAAATTCATAGGTTTATGTTAAACAGTTTGAATACAAGATTAATAGTGGGTTACGTTGTTATACACCTATAAGTGTAATAATTGCAATGAGTACAATTATTATAGAAAACAGTATTATTGCCCTAAGCTCATGCACCGAGACCTTGAGATAATCAATAATCACAATAAGTTGCCCCAACGGGTGCCTTTGCTAAACACCCGCATAGTGATTCAAATGAAGTGCGTTTGGTTACCAGAAAGTATTGGTACACCAACGGGTGGAGTTCAGTCACCAAATAGAAGCTATTTACAGCATTCACGCTTACTCTGAAAAGTAATTAACGGTTCATGATAGTGTGGTCTTAATGGCAAAGTAAGGATTTAGGCAATAATATATCAGGATAGCATACAACTGGAAAAACACTTGCCTTCATGGTTTATAGCATGTATCCCCCTCGCGGGTTTATGAAATATTAGAAGAAAAAAAAAAAATGATTTAAAATGCGACGGCTTGAAACTCACCTTAACAGGAAAATCTGATTGGATGGCAAAAAGTTATCAAGTGAAAGTAACGGTCTAGTTCAAAGAAACCTGGGGTAATTCTCAAGTCTTAGTGTGGGGTAGTTATGTTTCAAAACTTTATAATGGTTTAAGTATTACTTTGAATTATTAAATTTATGGTAATATTGTTTCACTGGTTCGGGCCATCATAATTCAGAGGTTGTAGTTAAACGATTTGAGGTGTAGGACACTTTAAAACGTAAATCAGCAATCTTTTTTTCTTTTATTTTTTTTTTTTTTTTTGTTATTTTTACCTTATTTTTTTTAATCCAAAACGTATACCCAAATGAAACTCCTCACATGAAGCTCCCTAGTAACGTGATACGATAAAATTTTAAGTTTCTTCAAAAGTTAGTCGATGATAAATTACGATAATTATATAACGTAATTGTTTTATAATGCGTCGATCGTTGATTAATAGCGATAAATGTATTGGGTTTTAATAAAATTGAGTTTTATAATATTAATATATATTTTTATAATTTATATAAAAATATTATATTTTATATTTTTAAGTTTGCAAAAATGGCAATATATACCCTTGATTTATAAACTTTTACAAGTTTAGTCCTTTATATATAAAGTATATATAATTTAAACCTTTAACTTTGAAACTTGGCAAGATAGGTCCTTATAGTTATAACTTTGGGAAAATGACATTTTCAACCCCTCTAGTTATAAATTTTAGAAAGTTACGATATATACCCCTATGCATGAAAATATTTGCAAATTAAGTCCAGAAAGCCATGCAAGCTTATTTTAGGGTTCCAAATGATATTTGCAGGTTATAGCTTATTAGAATAAGCAAAAATTAGATGTTTTAACGTAAAAAAAAGTAAAGATAAAGGATTCGTTAGCTAGAAAATCAAAACGGGTCGTTTTTAGGGTTTTAGTCAAAAACACGTGGGTTTGAGGATTCAAGGCTTCAAACAAGAGTTTATATGTGATCTAACAAACCTTGTGAAAGATCTAAAACATAATATGAGCTTATTGAAAAAGATTTTAAGCTTACTTGAGCTTAAATGGGTCAAAATGGGGTTTTTAGGTTCGTACGCCTAGAAAACAACTTCTAAGGGCTCACTTTCTCATTGGGTCTTTTTTTTTGATTGGCTTAAATTCTAATCTATGGGGCTTTTCTAGATTTTCTACTACTGCTATGGAATGGCTAGAACTCCATTTGAGTGTGTGTGTTTGAGTTTGAAGGATGAAATGAAAGGGTGTGTATGTTTCGGCTTATATAGGGGTGAAACCAACTTGGTGCCCAAGTTTCTTAGAGTAGTGGCCAAGGTGTGGGTAGAGTGGTGACTTATGAAGGCTATAGGGTGAATAGGAAGAGCTATAAAAATAGCTAAGCAAGGTGTGGTGTGTTGGAGGGGGTTCGGCTACAAGAAGATGACAAGACTAACTTGGTGGCCAAGGGTGGTGATGGAGGTGCTTGGTTGCTTGCTTGGTGACATGGTGGTGAGGTCATAAAGGTGCTAGGATGCTAGGTTGGTTTAAAATGGGTCAAAAATAGAATAAAAGGGGTGTCGGGTTTGGTTTGGTTTCGGCTTAGGATTTAGGGTTTTAATTCGAGTTAAGGTTAGGGTTTAGGATTAAGGTTTAATGTTAGGATTAGGGTTTAGGATTAGGTTTAAGGTTTAGGATTAAGGTTTAGGGTTTAGTTTTAGGTTTAAAATGAAATTAGTGTTTTAGGGTTTCGTTTAGGGTTTAAAGTTTTAGATTAGGGTTTTAGGATACTTTAGGGTTTAGGTTTAGGGTTTAGAAATCATGCATTAAACCGAAGCCGAATATGTAAGCGCCTGGAAAGGCATGTCAACAAGCACTATGGATGAAACAAGCTCTCGTAGATTATGGCATTAGGTTAGATGACATTTCTATAATGTGTGATAACAAAGGGGCTATAGACTTAAGTAAAAATCCCGTACAACACTCTCGTATAAAACACATTAAGATTCGTCACCATTTCCTTCGTGACAATGTTCAAAAAGGGAATATTTCCATAGAAAAGGTTTCATCGGAAGACAACATTGCCGATATTCTAGGAAACCCCTTAAACGTAAGCCTTTTAATTACTTACGTCTAGGTCTAGGAATGATGGAACAAATTGATTAAGTACTTATTAAGTGTTCTCATCCCTATAAATGTTTATAAGAACTTAAAAGTAAACAAGAACAATGAACTACAATCAAAGCTAAAATGCTAAAATCAAAAAATTAGGAAAATTAATTCGTCAGATGGGCGGCCCCCTTAGCTCTTAACGGGCAGTCCCCTTAATTATAAGGGGGCCGACCATGTATTTAAGGGGATCGGCCATCTGACAGTCCATAAAAAGTTTTTATTTTTCTTTAAATCTGAGTCTAGGATTCGATTTTGCACAAAATCAAAGATTGGGAATTATTCAAAAATAATCTTTATACAAAATTACGTAACTTTACTTTTGTCAAGGTTTAAGATTCTCTACTTAATATATGTATATGTAAGTCCCAATCTACTTTCCCAAATCCTTCTAACAACTAGGATTACATGAAAAATCTATTTTTATACATTGTTGATATATGCTAAAAACATTTTTCAAATCATGCATAATGATCTCACACTTGTTGTCAAAATATATAATCTAATATATATATTTTTCGACACTTTTGATTGAGCAAAATTAATTCAAGGAGCACTTAGATTATTTCTTAGGTTTTCTTATCTTAGAGTCAAAATAATCATTACTCTACATTTGTCGCATGTAGGCACACACTAGGGTTATAAATATAAACAAGTCACATTTAAATGTGTTTACGACATACTTCTCTTGTTTAAGAAATCTTAAGAGCATTACAACTATTTGGAGCATTAAAACTTTTTGCGTTTAACGAATGGTCTTCAATCTTATGTTTCAAGTATGCACTTGCTTGTTCTTATTTTTTATATTTTGGTTGAATGACTCCTAACTATATAAGCTAAGTTTAATTGATATATATTTGTGATTGTTAGTTTACATAAATACCTTGACTCTTGTTAAGCATTAGCAACATTTAAATATTTTTCTTTCCTTTGCTATATGTTAGAAACATTGGCGTTGTTCTTCTAACATTTTTTTGTAGCAAAGTTGCCATAGCTCGATTCCTTGGTGCCCTCGAACGGGAGGAGCACACATCAAAGGAGAGCACTTATTCCGTCGACTTTACTCACATTCATCGACGAAGCCTTTTTGATTCTACAAAAAGGGAGAGAAATGGAAATAAAACTCACTAAATACTTGTTTAAAAATAATTTTATATTTAATGAGTTTAGATTTTGTAATCATCAAAAAGGGGGAGATTGTTGATAAAAATAATACCTAAAACGTTATTAATATTTTTCGATCTCTCTACGTTTTGATAATCACAAAATGTAAAAACGCTCAAAGTAAAATTAAACGTAAACAAATAATTAGTAGTAAATTTTCATTTCGAAAATTAAATCACTTAAAAGGTATGAATAAAAAAAATGCTTAATGCATTTTATGATCAAAGGAATTTTTATTCATTTTTATAAATTTTACAAAACATTTTTGTATTTAAAAGAAATGTTTTATTCAAAATAAATATTTTGAATTCAAATTTTCTACCAAAAAACGGCTAGAAATGTTCCAGAAAACACCTCCCCTGAAAAAGACAAAAAAGGAAGCGTCCCAGTCTGGGCGGTCCCCTTAATTTTAAGGGGGTCGACACATGAATTAAGGGGACCGGCCAGACAAAAACGCTCCCTAGTTTGCATATAAATACTAGACTGTTCCCCACTGATTTTCTCACCTTTTGCACTCATTCTTTTTTTGTCTAAAATCAGTCCACACATTTCTCACAATCTTTTGATCATTTAATCATAAAGCTTTGTTTCCAAGTAATCCAAGCTTAGATCTTTAAGTGCAAGAGAAGAATACTTCCTACCATCAAGTAAAGAAGTATTATAGATTAGTGTGTGTCCTTGCAACCTTGTTGCAATTGTATTATATTTTGTAAATCATTTGTGTATATTGTGAAGGTGTGTATCGTAGTTGTGTATGATAGGTAGATTGTGGTGATCATCGTAAGTATAGTTAGATCAGGGTGATCTTAGTAAGTAGTGTTAGATTGGTGTGATCAAGGAAGTGTTTAGTTGATGTGAAGTTGTGAAGTGAAGCATAGAATAGTTGTGAAGGGTAGAGAAGTTGTGAAGTGAAGAAAAAGTTGTGTGGTGAAGTGAAGTTGTGAATTGTTGTGAAGTAGTGTGGTTAGTTGTGATAAATTGGTTCTAGCTAAGATTAAAACTCGACATTTGGCTTAGTGTCGGAAATCGGTGTAAGCTTACTTGTGTACGGTTTTCTTCGTCTAAAGGGAGCTTGTTGACATAGTGAAGAAAACTCTCGAGTTTGGTGCTCGAGGAGTGGAGTAGGGCGAAGAGGTGTTTCGTTACCGAACCACTATAAATCCTTGTGTTGTGGTTTGATCTTTCTATTTCTTATCTCTTGTCTTGTATATTTATTTCATATCTTGCCATTACTTATTTGTTTAGTTAAATTGTTCATATTGTGCACATTGTGAATTCACATAAAGTTGAATCTCAATTTTTATAAACAAACTATTCACTAAATTAAAAAGCGGTAAAACTATTCAACCCCCTTCTACTTTTCCACAAACAGTAATATTCATATTTCTTCGTTTAAGCTCTAGAATGCGTGCCTTTTTGCTAATCTTCACCAAGTACTTCATAATTACTGCAATTCTCAAATACAAACGATTTAGTAACAATTCTTGCCATAATCATACAAAATGGGTTATTTACATGAGATAAATGATGCTATAAAAGTAATGTTATTTGATGTCATCAACGCCCATACAATGCCTCAAATGGTGCAACCTTGATACTGGTATGGTTACTATTGTTGTATGAAAATTCTACCAACGGCAAATATCTATCCCAAATTTTTCCGAAATCAAGCACACATGCACGTAACATGTCTTCCAACGTCTGTTCTAAGGAATAGGATGACCAAAGAGAGGTAGAGAAGGTGATGGAGTATTGAATTGGACATCAATTAGGGTAATTAGTGCAAGGGTGAGAGTGATGTCCATTGATGCATTTTCTTGAGTTAGAGGTGATGGGGGAACACTTGGAGGAGGAGATGTTGGTGAGTTCAAATAACCATTGGTTGATGGTGATGTGGATGAGGTTGGTCATTTGGGTGTGTAGTCAATGGAGGATGAGGAAGTGCCTTTAGTTGATGGTGTTTTTGAAGGTGCATTAGGAGCACTAGGTAATGAAGGTTGAAGTTTGAGTGATGGAGTTTTGGTGTCATCTTGAGTTAGATCCACAAATAATTATTTTGGTGGTGTCGTGGTGTGATTGAGATCGGTGGCTAAAGAATCTCGTGGTTCATTCAATCTAATTCATTCAAATATCAATTCTATGTAATATTATTTTTATAATAATCTTCAACAGGCACATATAATTCATCTCATAGGAGCGATAGTGATATTCTAAACCCTTACAAATAATAGCCGCCACCATCCAATCTAAAAAACCCTTTCATGGCTTCCACCGCCGCCACCATCAAATTCCGTCTCCATCCTAATTAATCACCGTCCTCCAAATCTTATCAATCGTGTCCACCCATAGAGACTCGATTGATCTTGTTTTTTAATTCTTCATGTTTTATTTTTCCTGTTTTTTTATGTCCCTTTAATCCAAACTCTGTTATTTTCGTTCATTATGGCGGCTAGAAATCGTTCAAACTCCGACCACACTCGATTGATTTCCAAATCAATTTTTGTTACCAACTTTCCGGATAACACCTCTGCTAAAGATTTATGGGAGGTGTGCCTTATTAATTTTCACAAAAAACAGTTTTCCACGAAACAAATGGTTGGTCACTATGAGCATACATTAGGCGTGTAAAATTAATAAAACAAATTTAACATCATCTTTTAGTCATATGGCATATTAAATTTGGCGCGTAACAATTTAGACATTAAATAATCATGCATACTTAGATTCATTAAAGGATGACATTAATCATTACAAGTAACATGTAAAATCCGAGTTCTCTCGCGAGTCTTCCCCAAATGGAGAACCATAAGACCCTCACTAGGTTTTCTGCTTAGTACCTAGATCGCCACATACATCACTTAAAGTGATTGCGTGGGTCTTATAGCCGGAATAATAAAAATTAAAAGGGGAGCATGCAATATTAACTTGTTTAATTTCATTCCCTTTTTAATCCTATATTAACAATTAACAGTTTTTAAGATCTAGATCTAACTGATTTTAATTTAACTATGGCAAGGAATCTATATCATTGTCATATTTTCTAGCAAAACATAAATAAAATCCTCAACGCAGCAGATCATCGAATATGTTTCAATTAATAGGCATATAGACAAGGCATATAATTAAAACATAAAGTGTAACCCATAAAACTAAAACGAGGTGGCTCGTGATGCCACTGTTGGGATTTAAATACCTAGGTAACTAGTTTAGCCACGAGTACGCAGCGGATAGGACCTAGTAATAGCATATGGTTAACACAAATAAAAGGTAAATAAAAACGCGTAGCTTTTTTTAATATGATCAAGAAAACGAAACAAGCAACTAAAATAATTACCTCTACGGTTGCTCACACAATCACGTCAACCGAACACGTTAAGCTATGCTAGGCTTAACTTTACTAACTAACCACCTTTGTTATATAACCGAATTACCAAACAAACACTTGAACTAGTAACCGCATAAACAAGAACCGGATTAGGCAAGAACCGAATTAGGTTTTGTATACCCTAATCAAACCGAATAAAACCTTGTACCGAAATTCAGCAATCCGAAACCCTTTAGGGTCTTACTCTTCGAACAGAAACCAAACAAAACACCTTGTTTACAATTTTGGCTTGTCGTGTTTCGACCCACAATCACCACATGCATACACTTGTTATATCGAGCTAGGAAGTAAACAAGTAAGGATCGATTACCCCTTAAACTATAATTGAATGTGGTGAAAACTAGAACCGAAAACTACACAAACACTTGTTAACTTTCTGTTGCAATCGGCTGGAAGAAAAGAACAAAAAAATCGACTAATGTTAAAGGATTTAAGGATCTACCGTGTTCTCTAAATGCCTAGGGTGAAGAGTATTTATACTCATTAATCCTTAGCATAGATAAACTAGGAAATCAAGTCCTAGTTATATCACAACACTTCCTTTTCTTTGCACTCTCTATCCAAGCCGAACAAACACCCCCTCTTGATCCTCATTAGGAAAACCGGCCACCCTTGGGTTCGAGAGATGTTCATTTATAGTCCTTGTGAATTATATAAAACGTGAAGTATAAAACGTGTTCTCCGTGTATTAACGTGTGTGCCCCCAATAGGCTCACATATATTCGTGCTTTCGACTACCATAATCCAACACTATTTACATTAAAAAAACATAACAATCTTCTAGTTTGGCTAAGACTGGTTTTAAACCATCACACTAACATAATTTGTTAATTAGGTGGTGGATAAATAGAGATTAAAAGGACAAAGAAAATGTATAATTCCACTTGGGGATTGGCGTTGTAGAAAAGGTAGTAAGGTGCCTATATCCAGAGTTATTACCCCGCCGCTAAGAAAGACATTCGGTTCTTAAAATATCATATTCGTAGGCGGAAACAACATCTGTGAACTTATTATAGCATCAAATATATATCGGCTATAGTTGTGATAGCGTCAACAATATATAACAGCTGAAAGACTGAAGAAAAATAAAAACCTGAGCATAAAATTGCAATGCTTACAATGACGATTTCGCAACAATCTGTTCGGATAAATTCTCCGGTCTTTCACAATATGCTCCTTACTCAGCCTGAAAATATTTGAAGATGAAAGTCATGAATGCTATGAAAGTGAGATCAGACAACTCATTCTATCCGTTTCACTACTTATTGCATAATGCCTTTATCTGGTATTGAACGATATCATGACATAAATGTGGTATCTACACGATACATGTATTCTAAAAATGTGAAAAACTATAGATATTGTGCAACAGTTTTCAGGTTTATCAACCAACATTGAAAAAGAGACACCTTGATTTTGCAAAGCATAAGCACGTACGATCTAGGATTCTAAAGTACTTGAAAATGCGTGTTCTTGGAAGACTTGTAGATAGCCATGGTGAACCTAACAGAGAAGTTCCAGCCAAGTTAGTTTTGTTATACTTTGCTTTTCATAATTAATTTAGAGGTCGTTAAACTGGTGGGTCAGGTGGATTGGGCAATGAGCAATTAGTCGCAATAGGTAAACTGAAGTGTGAGGGTATACATATATCGGGTCGCGTCAGGCTGCCTTGCAGACAATTAGGTCATGATGTCAATTATTACCTGATAAAGGCAAATTCAAACACCGGCTTAGTTTTTCTATATAAAATCTAATGTTATATTTAAACGCAATGATTCGCTAGATAAAATTAGCATTTTCATAGATAGCCTACTTTAAAAAAGAAGTGGTTACAAAATGACCCAAACGCGTCTTCAATTGACTGAAATGTATATAAAAGATACAATAACTAAAAGCGGACAATTAACAGATTAACTCGATATGTTATTGAGATACCTTTTAGTAATGCATTCTATGATTTGTGCATGTATTTGCATAGATTCAGATGACTTCCAACCTGTCTGATGTATTGTGCCAGAACTAAAAACAATTGAAACAAAATGGGGCCAAACGGGTCAAAATTTGCCCATAGTGTGATTTTGACGCATTGAACTTTCCCTAAATTCTTGTTGAAATCATATATAACTCCCTAATTGAATACAAAATGACAACTTTTTCCTGTTCAATCCGTACAGAAAAAGCACTTGTTTTGATCTGTTACTCAATTCCCACGACCCGCCCATTTCGCCATCTCTAGAGTTGAACATTCATGGTATGAAGATAAGATGCTAACCATTTAAAGGAAAGTTTCTTGGAAAGTAATTCCAGTGGAATCAAGTAGGAATAAGCATTTACATCATCAACTATCGAAGCCATTTTAACCTCTTTATCAGCTCGGGATCCTGTGAATGACAAACAACATAAGAAAGTTCCATAAGATTGAAAACATCTTTTAAAACAACTATGCAAGTTGTATCTGTACACTTTAGTGTTACAACATTTTCATATTTTACCTTCTATAAGTCAACTGACCAGTGTTCAAATACAAATCAAACTGCAATCGGTTTTTCAGGGGTTGAACGGAAACACATGTTCAAAATAGTCTTTACTTTGAGCCATGTATGACAATTTACTCAACAAAGGGTAACTAACTTTCCACAACATTTAATCAGGGGTAAATTCAGTAAATGCTTTTTAAGTGTCTTACGCTTTTTGTGGTCAAATTAACATATTTAGACTGTTTTTCTTGAGTGAGCTGCAGAAAAAAACAAAGTACATATACGCCAATGTAAAAACCTTAACATGCATTCCATTACCCTTTTCTATTGACGCACCTAGAATGAGGAGTTACCTTCACAATCTTCTGGTCGTACTTCCTCCATTTGTACGTTTTATCAAAGAATAATTCCGTGTGCAAACAGACATGATTTGCAGCTGTAATAAGTTGCCACGCCAAAACGTGAACTATCTCAGCTTTATCAACCCAATGAAACATAGTTGCATATAGTTGCAATAAGGCTCAGGTTTAAGAATAGTGTAGCGGTACCAATCACCCGCCATTGCTGCAGTCAAACTCTCGGTCTGACTGCCAAGCCAAGATACGGGTGTCGGTGAGCCACGCACCATAAATAGAAAATCATCATCAACTATTATTTAACCCACAACGTCTAAATGTGCAAGTTATTTTTTATCTTTTGTTTATGCAGGCGAAGCTTCTTTCCACCAAAATAAACTAGCAATCATAAGAAATGCCAATAACATTGTACAATATGCTCATATAGGCTAAATAACACTTAAAATGTTGCATTCTTTTAGTCTAACCGATATGGATGCGAGTTTAGAAAGCTCACCCCGCCACAACGCAAATTTGTTAAACAGTACTCCTTTGTCAATATTTCTTGCTCTCGGCGCACGTCATGGAAAGCGGCAACAAAAGATACTATAATCGATATCCGGTTTTTATTTTCACGAAGCTCAAACATGAGCACAAAAGACATGTAAGCCAAAAGCTGAGATCATAAGCAACCCCAACCTTGAAAACAGAACACGGATTGTATTAATTGTTTAACCCAAACCGATTCCAACCTGCCAAAAGAAGGAAACCCGGGTGGCTGCGGGTTGCATTAATTGTGTTGATCCTAATAGAATAGATCTTGCTTAGCTTGTATAAGGCTAAGTTGTATTGAATAAATTCAATACAACTATGATAGAAACTTTAATTGTGAATATCAAAGACTATGCGGAATCTATTCAATGATACTAAGAAGAATTTCAATGAAACAATAATGAATAAGATCAATAACAAACAGTTTACCAAACTTTCAGCCTCAATATAATACGAACACTCTTTATAGTGTTAGGGTTTACAAAACGTTAAAGCTAATCGACTTAGGTTAAACTATGATGAGAGATGTATGAGAGATATGAGATATATCTAACCTAATACCCTAGGACATCCTTTTATACACCAAGGAGTCCTACTAGGCTTACAATCCATTTCTATTATGATCATGATCTTTTCCTTAATTATCTAACTTAACACATATCTAATAAGCAATACTAACCAATACAACAGTACTAACTTATACAAACAGTCTTAACTTGAGCAGCATCAATATTACTCTAACAGTAGTAACTAACACTAGCAGTAGTAACTTTTGTGTTAGCAGTACTAACTACTTAGAATATATTCTTCAGTCTTCACCAGCAATAGAAACTATAACCAACAACAGTAACTTCAACAATACTAAGAAGTATTTTAATCCTAATAATCTCCTCTAAACTTGATGTTTATCTTCTGAATCTTCAAGTTTCTTGATTAAAAGCTTTATCTTCACTAGGAGGATGCTTCTAAACACCTCATTCAGGTATATAGCCTTTCTTAAGTTGTTTCTTGACCAATCTAAGAAGATCAAATGCAATTTCACACTCATAATCAACTTGAAGCTTCACATTATTAAACAACTGATGTAGTGATACATCTTCTTAACCAATAGATAGTATGGTATGGACTGTACTGTTACACAATGAAGTCCACAAAAATAAAAAAGCTTCAAATTTAGCACTTTAACTAATCCTTGTTGATTCTTCCATATACTAACTTCAACATGATGTTCAAACATGGTCTTCAAATTAATATGTAAGAAAATATCCATGTAATTCACTGGCTCTATCTTCTTAAATCTAGCTTTGACTATCCTCCAAAGAGTTTCTAAGTCTTCTCTATCAAAGTTCTTAAGCATTTTACTAAAAGTAAGATACATCTGAGTCTTACCATCTGCTCTGATAATTTGAAAGAAACTTTTCTTCCCTTCTTGATAGATCTTGTAGTCAGCAATTAAAATTTTGATAGACAAGGGTGTAGCATCAATAGTTACATCATCTCCATCATCTGGAACAATCTTAAAGCATTGTTTAAGTTCTTCTTTCTCTTTATCATCACCCATCTTTTGCTTCTTGGTAGACTCTTGTTGAATATCTTTTCCTGCTCTCTTAGAACTTCCTTCTGCTCTAGTCTCACTGCCTTCTGCTCTATCTTTACTTCCTTTCACCACTTCAGAATCCACAAGTACAACTGAGTCTATCCAACTCATGGTCTTGTCAAAAGCCTTCTGAACTTTATCAAAGCTTTTATTCTTCAACTGGTTGTGAGTGAATCCAGCCATGTTTTTTAAATAAGTTCACATTTGATTCCTCTTTTGAGCTTTGGTTAATGGTTTTCTTCTCTGCTCTTCTGCTCTAAGTCTTGCAAAATGCTTCTTCTTTTTATCCATGAGCTCTACAAACAATCTTGACTTTTCTTCAATGGTCAACTCTTCATGCTCTTGTTTTTGTATTCTTGCAGCTAGCTCATAATTTGCATCCATCATAGCTTGAGCATTATCCTATTCAACAATGTTTGCATCTTCTTCTCTTTTTCTTGCCAGCCTTTCTTCTTCTTCTAGTTCAGCTTGCATCTGAGCTTACAATCTTTGAGCAATTTCCTCATCAAACTTGATCTGGTCCTTTTTCTTTAATGGCTTTTATTGTTCAACCATCTTACCCTTTCCTTTGTCTTTAGGATCATGTTGTTGAGGTGGTACTATTGGTCTTGTAGCAGTCTCACTTGGTTCTTTCATAACCACTCCTCTTACCTTTGATTTCTCACTCCTCATCTTCATAAGAGTTTGAGCAATTGTAAGATCTTCATCTTCAATAACAGTTGTTGTTGTTGTTGTTGAAGGAGTACTTGGTTCAACAATAGTAATATTAACAATGACAGTAGTAATAGGTTCAGTAGTACTAACAAATACACCAACAGTAGTAACTGATGCACTGGCAGTATTAACTTCCATATTAGCAGTGGGAACCTGAACTTCTCCTTCTTCAACTGTATCTTTGTTAGCATCATAAACTTGTTCAATAGCTTCATCCATATTAGCATCAAACTCTTCATCAAAATCTCTATCTTCAAAGATAGAACTCTGTTTCCCCTATTTCAAATTCCTCCCCTGTTTGGATGCATCCTCCTCACCCAAACTTCTTCTTCTAGAGGTACCAATCTTAAATAAATTCATCCTTGGAGGTCTTGACTTTCTTTTCCTTTCCAGATTCTTGACTCTCTTTATTAAATTAGCAATCTTCTTTGCTTGAGCAATCTTTGTTGTCTCCAAGTCAAGAACTCTATCAGACAGTTTTGTATAAAGGTCCATTAATTCCTTAAGTTTTAGTCTGTCCTCCCTACTTTTAAGTGTGTTAACTCTTGAGAGAGGTGGCTCATTAGATTGTTAGAATACAGTCTCAAACCTAGTTTGAGATTTTGCATCCCCCAATATGGTATTTTGGCACCTAGGACCACTACCTGAGCTAGTTCCATGAGGACATGGATCATTAAGTGTTGCCATAGATTAGGTCCTATTTATGTTACCACTGTCCTGCTCTACTTCTAAGCCAAAAGCAGTAGTGGCAGCCCTTTCCATTCTGTCTTCCCTCTCCTTAGTGACAGTCTCATCTGCAATAAGGGGAATAGGTCCACTAGACTGAGATATCTTAGTGGCCCTTTTGGCTTTCTTGGGTTTGTGAATATTTTTGGGTTGAGATGATGATGGAACAGTGATTGGTTCTTCATTAAAGGGTTGAACAGATGTGGATGTGTGTTGGGGATCAGTGGGTTGTCCTGACCCTTCACCCATATCTGCTTGTTATGCCAGCATAGATGAAAACAATGGTGTTACAGTCCCTGAAAACTATTTTCTTGCCTTCTCATGTTTGCAAAAATCTTTTTAGTATGAGAAGGTGTATCATAAATAGCATTAACTTCTGAAAGATTTTTAATTTGTTTGTTCAAAAACAGTTGTAAAAATCTTAGATACATTAAAAAAATTTTAGAACTATCCAAGTTCCTCATTATACCATCAAAAATCAATTTAGAAAAATTAAACTTTTGATTTGTAGCCAAACATATAACTGGAGATGCAATATTAGTACCAAATTCATTCCAATCAGTTAATTTTGAACTTAAACATTGTAAGATGATATGTATAAGATACTTCTATTGAGGGGAAAAGTAAGGTTTATAAAAAGTAAGTTTCTTAGAAAGTTTTTCATATCCCATCAATTGAAGTTTTTCAAAAATTTCAGTGTTTGTTAGACAAGCAATACCATCCTCATCATCAAATTGAAGATGTCTCCTCACAGATGATTCTGATATTACTATTGTCTTGCCCTCAACCTTGGCATGAATCTGTATGTCATTATTGACTGTTTTGGTCTTAGCAATAGACCAAAACTGTTCAATACAAGAAACATAAATAGTAGGACTAACTTTCAAGGCATACCATATGGGGTTAGCATTCAAGAAGTCTACTATCTCAGCAAAATCAACATTCTCTATAGATTTTTCCAAGTAAGCAACCATATTATGTGAGTCAGCAAAATTTAGGCCCGTCATGGATGTCGATTTTTTTTTGGAATCAGCAATGAAATTGAATTAGGGTTTGTGAATTGAGAGTTGTAGAATGATTAAGAACTGTTATGGTGTGATCGAATGCGCTTAAATAGGTAATAAAGAAAAACTATAAGCGAAGTATCCATTTTATAAACCAAAATTACCCTCAACAGTTGTAACTCTAATGGTAACCTAGTAGTAGTAAGTTAGCCTAGCAGTACTAACTTTTGCCCAGAGCCCAACAACATTAACTCTTAAGTTACTAGTTTTAACCCCAATTCCATCCTTAGCAGCTTTTACATTCCATTCCAACCATCCTTTGTATATAATCCTCTGCATATTAACACAATTAACCTCCCCTCAATCAATACTTCAGAGGTTAAGCATTCCAATACTTGCAATCAGATATTGAAATCTACTAACATCAAATGCTTTTGTGAGCAAATCTGCAAAATTCTGATCTGTGTGAATCTTGATCATCTGAATAAGCTTATTCTCATTAGAATCTCTGATGAAGTGATGCCTAATCTCAATGTGCTTTATCTTTGAGTGAAAAACAGGGTTCTTCAATATGCATATTGTGCTCTCATTATCAATATAGATCTTTGTATACATAAAGTTATACCCATAATCTAGCAATTGATTTTGGATCCAAAGCACCTGTCTATAATAGCTAGAAGTAGCTACATATTCAGCCTCTGTTGTGGAGTTAGCAACCACGGTCTGCTTCTTGCACTGCCATGAAATCAATTTACACCCAAGAAATTGACAACCTCCTGTTGTGGACTTTGTTAGCCTTAATTTTATTAAGTTAAACAAGAATGTTATCGGTCTTATAAAGTTAAATTAGGTCTTGTTAAGTAATTAGCTAGTCGGGTTTCAACGGGCTTGGAATGTAATCTAATATTGTCCATGTATCAGGCTCAAAGCCAAAGTTAAGCCAAGCCCGTCCCATTAAGAAAGTCCACGTGCCAAGTAAAAGGCTAATGGTATAAAAGAAACCCTCTCCACACTTAGAGAGGGTGTTGATTGCCATTTTTTGTATGTGTAACTCACCAAACTCTCTCTTCTAATCTAATATTCTACCATTTCATTTCCTCTCTTTACTTATACTTATTTTCGGCTTATTAGTGCTTATTGGGTTTGCTTATTAGTTGTGTATGGATTAAACATATGGGATATCATGTGGTATCAATCGCGAAAGGTGTTTAGTGTTTGATTGATGGTTAAAAATCAAAATTGTGGCTTATTTGAAGAAAAATCCCACGTTTTATTTAGGGTTCTTGGTTTCTTGGTTTGTTAATCATAGCCTTTCCTTGATATACATGTTTAACAGCTTATTGTTGTGACAACCATGACTTGAGCAGGTTGGTCAAACCGTAGTGTTGACCTAAATGTATCTGTTGCAATGTGTTTATACGTGTTTATATGTGTTTGTGTGAGATATGTGAGATTGGATAATCAATCCATTAAGCGTGATCGTCTCATTGAGATTGGATTTGTGTAGAATTTTGTGGAGTTTATTTCGTTCACTTTTGGTGACAAAGAAATGATTTCGGCGATTGAAGCGGTTTCGCGTTAATTGTGTCAGTAATTATACGTATACGTATTTTTGTGTTAGTAATTTAAGATAAGTTTAGGTTTTGGGGGTTAAGTTAAAAGAAATGAGTTATTTGATGGAGAAATTTTATATTAATCACTTATAGTGATAATGGAATTGATTGGGTATTTTGAGAGAATTGTTTTGGTTAATATGTGGATGCCTAGGTAATGAATTAAAATGAAAAGCGTGTCATTTATGAAATAAATGAGTTGTTAAAATAAGAGAGTTTTTGGTAAATTTTCTATATATAGAAAGTGAATTTGGAAATGAAAAGTTATTTTTAGAAATTAGTTTTCAAGCAAAATGGTTTACCAAATTAGCTTAGGTTTTTATAAAACTTAAGGTATTGAAGGTAATTAATATATATATATATATATATATATATATATATATATAGGCATGAATAGTAAATACGAAAATTAAAAAGAAAAAAAAGAGTTTGAATTGAAATCAAATTGTAATTAGATTTATCCAGGGATTTCCTTGTGGCCTATAAATACCAAACTAATCCCAAACCATTCCCCCTTTTGTTTGGCCGAATTTTCCAAGAGAAGAAGAAGAAAAATTTTAGGGTTCTTGGTTAAGGTATTTTCTAATCTTGTTAAATTTTAATTATTTAATTTTCAATTAATGTAATCTAAGTATGATGTATTAGGGTTTATAAATTAGGGCTTTGATTTTTCTGGAAGTTTATAATGTTATAATGATTGTTTAATCATTAGTTTAATTGGTTACAGGATTTGATCATGCGTTAGGGTCTAGATCGCCCGAATTAGATGTTTAATTCACTGCAGAAAGTTAGTCAGTTTTGTAACGAGCATAACTCAATAATAAATTATCAAATAAATAATTTACAACATACTGGAGATAAACTCAGAGAGTCTACTTTCCAAAAACTTTGTCCTCGTTAGTTTTTATGGTCGGGAAGTGGGTCAAAAGGTCGTTACAAAATCGGTGTGTAAAACAGTGACTAATTTCAGTTTTGGTTTTGATTTTTCTAAAAATACTTAGACATCTAGTTAGAGGCTCTAAGTCACGTGTAAGTTAGTTCATATATTGTGTGTGACCCCTGAATTTTTTCTAAAGCTATAATGAGGTCTAAATTGGTTATCTAACATCATACTTTTAGAAGGTCAGATTCTGGACGAATTTTGGACACTTTTGAATAATGAATTTCTAAGGGGTATTTGTAAAAGGGTAATGGTTTTGGGAGAGCTATGAGAGGTTCATAAGGCATATAAGTAGCATGGTGAATTTTGGTTTGAATTATGGGAGTGTTTAAGTGGTGCGTTTAGGACGCGTAAATGGGTATAAAAATCTGCTCAAAACCAAAAAATATAAAGTGTAGCATTGAAGTGTAAATAACATATGTAGGAGTTGGAAAATGTTTAAATCAAGTATAGAACTATGGTAGATATCTTAGATATCCATTATAGTTGAAGTTATATCATATTGGGTTGAATTCCTAATTGATGATAGCTTATTGTGTGCTTAATTGTTTAGATTATCCGTGAGGTGTTTGTAAAGCTTTTGTTGAATTCTTTTGGGAAGCTAAGCATCACGTGAGTTTCATAGTCCCTCTTTTTAATGTTTTTAAATTGGGATGGAAATGATGCTAAGTGTTTTGGAAATGTTTTGAGTTGCTATGATTATATGTTTTGATTTCGTGTGGACATTATGTGATTGCATATGGCTTGTTGTTGCATGATATTGTGTTGTGTTGAGGATCATTAATAGTGGGGCTGATCATCTCACGGATCGTTAATTTGAGATTGATCAACTCAGTGAATTGGTATGGGTCCAGGCCTAAATATAAGCTTCAGCTGGTAGACTTTTAGGTGCGTAAGTGACATATTGGATCGGGGGTAACGTTCCTACCCATTTGGTTATGAGATTTGGATCGGGGGTAACGTTCCTACCCAATGGTTGATATTTGTTGGATCAAGGGACACGTTCCATTCCCATGTTTGTGATTGGTTGCATAATTGTCCTATTTTGTTTTTGATAATCACAGTAATTGGTTTGAAAGGTTTATAATGTGTGTCTTAAACCTATGACTCTCACCAACCGTTGTGTTGACGTTTTTAAGCATCATTTTTAGGTGAGCTTCATGAGAATATTAAGGTTAGAGCGAAGTGGCTAAAAGAGACCGTAGGACGCTTGGAGTTATTTATGCTTTCTGTTTGAATATTTACGTTTGCATGAATTGTTTGGATTATGTTTTGCATGTCATTTATTAACGAGACCTCTTTCTTATTAATAAAGACACCATTAGGTTTTGGGTATTGTTATTAAACTTTGTGTCTTTGCTTTACTTTAGTATTCATTTTAGTATTCTCTATATAGACACCATGTGTTGTGATGATATCTATTCTTATTTACGCCTCGCGTTTCTGCCTTGGTGGGGTGTGACAGATTGGTATTAGAGTCTGTGGTTATAGAGAACTAGGTGGTTGAGCCTAGACTATAGCTTAAGGGTCCCTCATATAGTTGCATTTTAGAGCATAAGT
>BQNB010081883.1:3250-29491 GCA_026074375.1 Tanacetum coccineum
ACAAACATGAACGTATTACCAATAAAGTGATTAAAGAGTAATTGGAACTGATTGTTTCATAAAACCAACAAATGCAGCGATGTAGCTCCTTTTGTTAACCTTATAAAAATGTTCATTTGTTAACCTTTTGACCCCAACTACATTTAGACAATCAGTTCCAAAGCTTATTAGATATACACGCTAAAGTGATAATCCAAAACGGGACGCAACTTAAGATTACCATGGGCTTATAAGTTTATTCTTGATTAGCCTATTTTTTGTGGCGTATTACCTGAAAAAAACGCATAGGCTCATAAGCCCAAAAGTAAGCTTACGGGGGTGTTTGGATTAACTTATTTTGTGGTCTCATGTGCTTATATGATCCTCGAAAAGCCTCGTTTTTCTAGCTTATGAACATGAGGTCATGACTTATTTAAGTTCATAAGTCTATCTTGATAAGCTGGAAAAAGTTATCCTTTCCAAATTAATATAAACTTCACTCCTAATATGAAATAAGTTGGCTTATATGAATAAGGGTTAAAACTTTAACAAATGGGTATTAATCAAAACCTAATAAAGACTAAAAAGCAATAACCTAATAAAAAATACGCAGTTATAATAAGCAACATACCTTTCGACCCTTCACAGCATTCAAAGCCTTCACCGCCAGAAATCTTATCCCTTACAAACTCAGACTCGCTGGAAAATTCCCTTCACCTTTACAAAAAAAGAATGTAACCCATTACACAAACTGAATCAAATAACAATACCCAAAAATAATATTTACTAAATGCTGTGAAAATAAACCATAACCCTTTTTACCACTGGCCATCTCACTATTTTAATGTTATGAAACTGGCTGAGGAGACCCGTTAAGTATATGATCAATTACATATGTTTTCCTCTGTCTGAGAGTCCGACGCCAAATGTTTTTTAGTAACATGAAGCCATCGATATCCTCTTCTTGAGCAGATCTCATACTCAGAACTGATAGCAACAGTCACATAATCAGTTAATGAATTGTGCACAGCCTAAATGATTTCAATATAATTACTGTAATTTTTTAATTACGCTTACTTGAATAGTTGAATGGATGATTCTTTCGACAAATTACTTTCAACTATCTTGAATGCATCAGGCTTTTGAGCCAAAACTCCTATGGGCATATCCATTGAGAGCGTAATGGTCCTTTACAATTTTAAGTGCAACATCTGTGGAAGATGCGAAAAATGGCTTAGGCAAACAAATCATGACAGTAAACAAAAAAATGAGGAAGAAATGTGTAACACTTTACTTACCATAGAAATCAGACCCGACACATGCTAAGAGCATCCAATATTCCTCGTCTGTCAAAAACCTACCACATAAATTAGAACTCGACACATGGCAGTTGAGTCTTTAGTGTGTATCTCCAACTTTAACCCTTGTATCATATCCAAAGAATTTCCAACAGTCAGACACTCCATAATACTTTCATACACTTACTAATGCTAGAAAATAAAACCGCACTTCCTAACATTTGTCAGTTGTTTTATATATACATGTTTACGATAGCTATAACATTCTTAGTGGTGTTTAGATGATGTTGTCAAAGGTTGTTTCGAGTAACGGCACGCCTCCTCAAATTAAGTAAAAATGACCAAGCTATATGGGATTTTTTTAGAAATTGGATACTAAAATCATTAACAATCGATAACTACAAAGCTAATGAACCTGATTTGATTTGATTCAAATCTACCGATGGCTATTGAGAATAACATGTCAAAAGTAGAAATTAACATCAAGTGAAGTTATACTAAATGGATGTGTGTATGATAAATTGTTACTCCTTCTGAACTTACGGGTTCTTAGGTGTTGTATGTGATAGCTGATTTAGTTGGCTTATCTGACTTAATAATTTACATCTTTTCGAAGCTAACGCTCCAACTTCTCACATAAGAGACGTTCATCGTCATGTATCAAATAAGACATCATCGTATTTAGAATATGTGCATAAATAAGAAGGTAGCAGCAAGTCCAATCATTAAGAGAAAATGCTAAACTAACCGTCTTTCCAGTTTTGTGGAGGGCTAAGAATGAAATGACTCCGGTATGGCTGTTCTCGGCCGAAAACACCAGAGAACTCCAACGTAACAGTATAGATTGCGAATCATTAGAGAAAGTGAAACACCTGCAAAAATATTATAAGGATAAAAATGTAAGTTATCTCGAACACCCATTAACCCACCCGTTTGGTACGCATAACACATAAGCACTTAAGTGGGACATAAGTTACTAATTACACTATCTAACACTACATATAAACTCAAAAACTTAATTATTAGAGGGGTGTTTGTCTTAGTTTATCAGTCCATCTTATTGACACAGGATACCATTATAAAAAGTCATTGAAATTTTGTAACCAACATCAGCTTCCAAAAACGGTTTCACATTGCATAATTCTTAACGATTTGAGAAATGCAAAAACAGAATTTGACACTAATAAGGAACTACAGAGACCACAGACTATTATAAGAAACTGTTAAATTGACCGGACTGCATATTTCATTAAGTTACTCGCACGCACACGCTCACGTAGTCGATTTACACAGTTCATCACTTGTTCGCGTACACACACACACACAAAGTTATGTCACATGTTTTTTGGACAAACTTATCTTTCTTAATTTAAAGACACTTTTATGAGTGACATCGCGATTAGCTGAAATCAAATCACTTACACACACATCATTTCAACTGACTGGAAATTTTAAAAAGAACATGTTACGCTTTGGAAGTAAAAACACATTTACCATTTTTCCTAGTTTCAGCTGTCACCAACAAACCAACAAATAGTAGTAAAGATGCTTCCAAAAAAACTGAGAATAATGCGTGTTAGTGTAACAGATTACCGTACGACTCATATCAGGATTATTTGAGTTTATATAAATGTGTGATAATTGAGTTGTTAAGTGGTCAGTTAAACGATTCTAAATATCAGTTTATAAGGGTCCAATAGTTTGTTTCGGATAATAACTTAAGTAGTACTTGCACATACAAAAACGCTTTCTTAGTATATGACAAATTAGGGGCCATTTTCACCATATTTAACATCGAAAACTAACCTGGCTGTAAATCTACACAGACCCATATCCCTTGTCTCTTGTCTTGTATAAAGACGGTGGAGTTCATGGACCTGTTATGAAAGAAAATATCATATGAACTTAAGTGTTGGGTGCACATAATGTAAGATCACATTCACCTTTTAAATGGGTGTTTGGCATTGTGATAAGCTTCATAAATATGAATGTAGCAGCACATGATGAACCACGTTCTTTTAATTTAGCATCGACATACCAGCTACAACGGCGATAGTGAGCTAATCTCCAACTCTTCTTATGCTTGACGCACCTTTCCTATATGACTTGGAGCGCGCTAGTGCTGGGTCCAAAGGAAAAAAACTGTAATGAAAAGAGGCATTTTATGAGAACATATTGCCGTAAAAAGTTAAGATAACCTGTTGTTGGGAGACAGTGTATCCAAAAAGAAATTTGACTACTACACGTCAATTGGGTGTCGTTTTAACTTAAAGAAATAAGAAGAGTTGTTTCATTTTGTAGGTTATAGAAAATGAATACCATATTAATTATAGCAACCAATTCACATATAGAACTTGAGTATCAATATCAGTTATGGAACCAAAACTAAGTGCAAAGTATGGATAGTTCCAAAGCTAATTAAATAATTGTTACACGTGAACTAAATTTATGAAACAAATCAGACATTCTTTTTTATAACTTACTTTGAAGATAAGAAACCCCCAAATCAGACAGGATGACACAAAACAGAAATCACACCATAAACTAAAACCTGAATACACTTTATTATATAAAACTAAAAATCGAAAACTACATTCAAATGCTAATAATATACGACGTGAAGAACACAGAAAAAGGAAAAAAAGAACAGAAATAGGATACCTCACCAGGAAATCATCCACATTTGCCCAACTCCCAGTATCATCATACTCAATAATAGGCCGACTCTTACCTCAAACATTAATGCATAAAACGATATGTATATTATTTCTTAAACAGCAAATGAACAAATCATACCATTTTTACATTATCTCATCGAAAGATCTTCTAGTGATGTATGAGTTTCTGATATGCTTTTCATCTCATTAAGCACCTCATCACAACCACCCTCTCATTCCTAATAAATACCATGTCAAAACCAAAACAAAAACCTTGCCGTACATGCAAAATTTCTCAAACAAAAAAACAAAATCTTGAACTGAAATTATAATAAAACCCTAAAAAAATGAAAAACTTCAAACGTGTAATTAGAGATGATTAAACTTATGAAATTGATTTAATTAGAACTCAATGCACGCAATTTATGATTGTTTTTTTTGCAATACTCATCCTTTTCTTTTCCATCCTGAAACTTGCCTCGCAAAATCGAAAACTAAAATCTTAGATAAAGACACTCATAAAAACTGCTTCAAAACATAATAGGCAGATTCTTTAAAACCCATTTAAATACAATCCAAACTCAGCGAAAAAGCATAAAAAAAAAGTTAGATTTTAGTTAAAAAAAATCCCCTCTTTTAAGATGAAAACATCAATAGAATTCAAATAACGAAAAGATCATACCTTTAGAAGAATTATTGCTTTCGAAATCATATTCTTGATGACTGATGTGTTTATCGATGGCCGGAGTTATTGGTGATGGCAGTGGTTGAATATGGAGTATGTGTTTTCAAATAAGGGTGTGTGAAGGTTTATCCTATGACGTGTGAGTCGGTAAGGAAGAGATGAATGTTTGTTGAAACTTCTGGTATTATATTTCACTAGGCGAATACCCGTGCACGCACGGAATATCCCTAGCGGCAGATAATTAAGGATATGCAATATTGTGGTACGTTTTTCATGTAACATTCAAAATAGAAGCGTTTGGGTGAAAATAAAAAACTATATACAATATTGTGATAATTAACGATATGCAATAGCAGTCGATTAAAAAAAGAGTTCTAGTTTGGGTCAAAATAAAAAAAATCCAAACATGATATTAGTAAGTCGATTCACGTTATTATTTCTATTTGTGCGTCTTGTATAGGAACGAGTGGGTATAATGCCCGCGCGTTGCGACATGTTGTATTGTCAAAATGTCTATGACAAATGTATTGTGAGGCTGAGCTTAGCATACTTACATGTATCTTATATATGTTAAATGTACATAGTACATGTATATGTTAAATATACACATTGGTTTTAAGACTATTGGGCTATATGTTGATGGCATATATTTTATGTTTGCCTTATTATAATTGGCAGCCATTGAATTTCAGAAGGTTAATAATAGTGATTTCAAAAAATACTTCCAGAAACTAAATGTGAGCATCTCCAATTTTTTTTAAAGTGGTCCTCTCGAATTGCATGTTTAGTGTTTATTCGGTTCGGTGCATGCACGTTGCAGCGGAAATTTTTTGACTTGGTTTATTGTTTGTCATTTATCGCAAGTGTGTGTAATATAATACCAATAGGATACAAATAATATTATAGTTGAGTACATAGCTTCATTAGAAATCAAATAAGATGCGTAGTAAATGGGGTTGGGTTGTTACTGAAGCTTCCTTGATCTATATATGCAAGTATGCAACCAATAAGAATTTAGGAATGCTGCAAAACAATCAAAGCATACAATCTTGCTACTTAAGTCGCAATAATTATCTCATTTGCCTAAAATCTAATCTTTTACTTAGTAAAGGAAAACGTCAAGTGGGTATTCGTATTTCAAAAAAATCAAATCATACCTTTTTAATTAATATTTTTTTTAATTATTAATTTTTTATTTAAAGTATGTTTAATTAAAATCCCTAAATATTTCTTTATTCGGCCAAATTCATAAAAATTCGTTTTAAGATGTTTTTTAGAAAAGTTGTGCTAAAAAATATATGTGTTAAAAGCATAACTAAAAAAACTATAAAAAAAGCAGAGTAAATCCATAGATAACTTTAGTGATTGATGTGATTATTGAGGAATGGAATTTCCTGTTAGTGTTGTGAGTTGATAATTTGAGTTGAATTTCGGGGCGAAATTCCTTTAAGGGGGTGAGACTGTGATAACCGATAATATTCCCAGGGTTAAGTGTTATAAAATATTATAGTTTTGTATGTTGGAGTCTTTCGATCTTGTTAGTTTTCCTATTGAAAGCTGAAAAGTTGACTTCTGTTGACTATTTTGCGTAAAAACGGTTTCGGTTTAACCGAGAGTTTTGATGAAGTTTTGAATTTGTGAATGGATCATTTATGATTCGTTTTTCTATTTTAGAGTGGTTTTGAGGTTTTCAGTGCTTTCCGGGAAGTTTTCTCGCGTTTAGCGAAAAATCGTCACGCAGCGCGTACCGGCACGACAATTTATTTACGTGTGGAGATTTATGAAGTTAGGAATGTGATGATAGGTTTATTTATTTAATAAATTCATAATAATGAAATAATATTGATTTAAATTGTAAATCGTGAGTGTGAGATTTGAAAGTTATCAGAAAAACGGTGGTTTTCGTAAAATTCGGTAAAAGACCGTAACAGTCGTAAAAAGGTAAAATTTTGGGTGAATATAAATTTCTAAGCTATATTTTGCGATTTGAAGTGTTTTTAAATGAATGAGAAAGGTTCGGTTGAGTTTTGTAAAAAATTCATGTTTCGGTCCGGATTCGGCCGATAACGACTCAAAATGGATTTTTGTAGCTATTTAAGGGGATAAGTGTCGTATGAATAACCCAGATTTATGAAAAAATGATTTTAAACGCAATGGAAATGATAACTAAATTTTGTTGACGTTTTAAATAGATGAAAATTGAGTTTTTAAGTGATCCCGACACAAAAAGGAAGACCCGAGACCCTCCTAGGATCCATTTTCGGTTAAGGAAGAGCAAGAGAGACAAGATGGCTATTTTAAAGCCAACATGTCCCCTTTGGTACACTTATAACCACCATTACCTCAACCATTTCACATACATGCATCATTTTGAAACCAAAACAAAAAAAATATCTCTCCCTTTTGTCCTCTCTATAACCGGACGAACACACAGTCACACCCCCAAATTCACTGCAGCAGAAGACTGGATTTGGGATTGTGACTTCATGGCGTGAAGAGGACTTGATACGAGAGATAGACCTCTACATGCCAATATACCAATGCAGACTCCATATATTCCGTAATATAGAACACCTGAGAAAAACATTGCTAAAGTGTCAACATAAAGTTGCTGAGTTCATAGGTTTCGTTGTTTGATAATAATAATGAACTACAAGATTTATAACCATAGCATGAAATATAGCAATCCTATATATCACAATGAAAAGTATTTACTATTGTCTAAGCTCATGACACTGAAGCGTTAACATATATCATCATAGGTAAGCCCGTGCAGATGTTCAACCCGCAACATCCGTAAATGACTCAAATGAAACTGTGTTTGCTTGACTAATGTCAGTCCAAGACAAACAGGGATTGTCAATCCCGATAGATCTATCCATAACATTCGCGCTCCCTCAACCGGTCATCCGGTCAAGAAATTGACAGCTCATGATAAATTGGGCAATATAGCAAGTTGGGTTGAATAGTGACTTAGACCCAAATAGTAAATCAGTAAATGTACTTGTGTTCAACTGTTAAAAATTAAGCAATGTTCTCACCCCAAAAGATGATTTAAAACAGTAAAGTAGGGGCTATGAAACTCACCTTGTTGTTTAATCGTCTGTAACTGATAGTAATGCACGTCAAAAGTAACGCGGTCAAACACCTAATTAATTATGACAAAGTCTGAGTTACATGCTAAAATATACTTAATGAAATGACTTATGCAAATTGGTCAAAAGGTATTGTCGTTTATGAGTTGATGTTTTACGTTGTCAAAGTGTTGATTAAACCGTTGGCTCTAGCGACGACTTTTACAATTATAGTATCTATATAAAATTTGTTATTATTATTATGTGTCGCATTTAAATTTACAAGTTCGCCTGATTTTAATATCTAAGAAACGTAAACATTATTCGCATGTTACTAAGTTTATAATTATCGCGTTTATTTATTTACACCGAAGTCATTTATTTATTTGTGTAATTGTCAGGTTTATACCTTACGGCTCGCTCAACTCGCTTAACTCTCTTATCAAAAATATATTTTTAATCCCTTGGTTTTCCACATATATAACTTTTACATTTTACATTCTTTTATTCTCATAACTTTCCATATTTACACTCAATAGACTTTTTAAAAAAAATACGTTTTTATAATTTGTGTTAAATTTATTTACTCTAATAAAACTTTTGGTTTCGTTGTCACCCAAAAATAAAATGTTAATTAAATTTTCAAATCATCGAAATAATCATTTAGCTCGTTAAATCACTTGCCCAATCCCATTCAGATTTGGCTACCTGTAGTCCGAACCATATGCATGTCACACGTCCCTTTTAGATTTCATGCATACACATTTAATCTTATGCAAGTTGTTAAATTGTCACATGTATATTCTTATTATAATAGCACCCACATGGCTCTTGTTTTTTTTTCCTTTCTCTTTTTCTGATTATTGCCGAACACAACAGGGGGTTGACAGCCACTGCTTGTGGCGTCTTCCCTTTGTACCACATGCACGCTTATTGGCTTCTTTTCAGGTTTTCTTATCCTCTACATGGGTTATTATATGAATGTATATATAGTGCATGGTTTACCTATTTTCTGTTTCTCTTTTGCTGCCAATCAGACGTATCAACAGTGGGTTGTAAAACTCACTGTTTCAGTTTTCTTCTTACTCTCTACACACTCCTAAATATTGCTAGTTGGGTCATCACAACAATCTTGCGTGGGTCTGGATTATGGGTTAGTCACGAGGTTGATGAAGGTCGAGGCACAAGGACGAACTTCATGCCTTTAAGTGATCGCAACAGTGGCTGCATAGCCATGTTTCCTTGTAACGAAACGCAACACAACCACCATGATAAGGTGGTATCCTTTTGCGACTTAGTGGTACGTCTTGTGTGCTATCCGTGTCAAAGGTTTACGGGGTAGGGGTATGAACCAATGAGCATGAGTCGTTCGTTGTTAACTTCGTCTGAGACGCACTTATAGCGAACCAAAAAGGTTGGTGTGGGTCATTTTGGGTTACTAGGTCACGTTCTTGCTATGGGTTATGGTCATGATATAAGAGTTTCTATAACCTTTCGTGCGTAACCCTAATGTCTAGTTATCCCTATCGAGCCAACCCATTTGATCACGGCATGCTTAGGGTTTTTACAAATTTTCTTGTCTTGTTACAAATCTTTTACGCGTGATGTGTTGTTTATTAAGGTTACCATATTTCGTTCATTTCATGCATGACGCGACTCTAGCCTTTTACATACGTGTGAACACATAATTCATACATGGTTTGTACCATGTGGTTGTGTACATAACATACAAGGCTGATGTCCGCGTCTAGCAAAGCTAGTCGTGCCTTGGTTTTTGGGGTCAAGTGCAATGCTTATAAATGTGAATGGCATAGTGAAGTTATGCGTTAAGTCACGAGGGCTACTTACCGAGGTCCAAGCTCGATAGATGATGAGAAGAGATGGTGAGATGAGAGAAACTCGAATTGTTCTTGGTTTCCACCCTTAGTAACCTGTCGTCTACTTAGCTCTTTCACTCCACAATAGCTCTCACTCGTATAGTATGGTTTACTTCTTGATTTCAAAGTTTGGTTATGCTACAAGTAGGTATGCATGGTTTCTAATTTATATTCAAAGTGTTGGCTTGGCTACTGAAGGTTGCATGTGAATGCATACTATACATACTATTGAATCATAGAGAACATTTCTAATACTGTTAGCCATCATATTCATTTCATAACACTATTAAAGAATCTCTACTGTTTCTTATTTCTTTCATTTGAAATTGTATCAGGTTGATAATACGTAGCATGTGAATGAATCTTTCAAAGTGATAAGGTCGTAGGGTAGTGTTGTAAGATTTGTGATGATGGTGTTTTATCATGATTGTATTTGGTTTTCCATACATTTTCATATGTACACATCAGGCTGAATTTTTTTCATATATATATATATGTATGGTTTATTTTGTCCTTGTTGAGTTAATATAAAGTTGTCATATTTATTAAGTTATACGTAGGCGGTTTTTATAAAGTGCTACAAGTAAATGCTCTCGTTTCGCAAAGGTGAATTAAATATGATTTTCATCGTTGCTCGTTCTAAAATACCCTTTTAGACACCGAGTAATAATGGTGATATTCGCGCGCAAATTAAACTTTTTATGACAAAATAATGCGTTGACAACCATAAGACGACTTCTCGTTGAAAGTTATTGGTAAACTTGCAAACTTGCATTACATGATTTTTACATAACGCAATGAGAACCTAATTTTTCCTTACGAGGTGTCACATGATTTCTTCTTATAGTACGAAGAAGTCTATAACATCAGTAGCAATAAGCATACTGAATATGGATAGTAGGTAGATTTGTCTGTTAAACTTATCGGTTTCCATATCGTATCTTTCCTTATGATGAATGATGAGGTTTTTGGTTTTGGATTAGATCCTATTGGAGAGGATTATGAAGCAGAAGGAATCATCTTGGAACAACCACAAGGACTTCCATGGGAAGGAACAAATATTGAATAAACGCAGGGTGAAGGATAACGAATGCGGTAGGTAAGAAACCGCTTTACTACCACTTGAATAAACTAAGGTAGTTATATTAGTATATGCTTTTAGAATGGCTAAATATGCTTATAGACCTAAACCCATTTCATAGAAGCCATAAAATTGAGCTTGCCATAATCCATAGAATAAGCTCATAGGCCAAATCTTATTAAAAAACTAGAACATGTTTATTTTTGCTAAATAACTAATGGGCTTACCAAATAAGCTGAAACAAACACCCAATAAGTAGAATGTTGAAGTTCTTTTTCGAGAAATACCAGTTACATTCCCGATATCAAATGCAAAAATTCGGGTTGCCATATTGAAAGGTTAGTTATCGATGTGTAAAGCTTTAAGTGTATATAAAAATGGTAACTATGTTGCAGACTTGCAGCACCTGATGGGGGTATTTTACATGTATTCGTGCTACGTTGCAGCACTAATTGGATGACATAATTGTAGTAAATTAAGCTATAACAGCATGTGCGTTTGTAGCTTACTGCTATAATTAAGTGAACCAAAAATATAGTTTCAGGAACCGATTAGATGACATACGAAGTTATGGTAAATACCTATTTGCATTTAGAAGTTTGTTTTATAGATGCACAACTGAGTTCTTCTACGCAATTGTAAAAAATAAAACATAGAAGAATAAATTAGTTGATAGTTGGTTTACCTTTCATATGCTTTAATAAAAATATTGCATTGGTTTATATGTGTGCTGAAGTTATTAACTTCAATAAAAATCTGCCATTATGGTGTTGCATGATTAGTCCTGCTTTACTGCATTGCACGATTTGTTTGAAGTCTTTCGTTAGGATCCTTATGATCAACATTTTCTACACTTGCATCAAAACCACTGATCACACCGTTATTTTTTTATGGTTGTTTCACAAAGAAACTTTTGTAATAGAAAATG
Organism: Tanacetum coccineum; assembly: GCA_026074375.1. Taxonomy (NCBI): domain Eukaryota; kingdom Viridiplantae; phylum Streptophyta; class Magnoliopsida; order Asterales; family Asteraceae; genus Tanacetum; species Tanacetum coccineum. Next base: position 14,830 of record BQNB010081883.1, read on the forward strand.
TTTTATACAAAACGCGCCGCAGCGAAGCGCGGGTATTAAACATCGTTCTCATTATGCATTAGGTATTTCAAGTATTACTACTACATGTACCATAATACCTAAAACCTTCATCCAGACAACTACTTGAGTAATACAAGTAACTACTATTTAGGTTTACTTCATAATCCACATTCAACCACATATCCCACCTTTAGTCCGGTGCAGTAGAGCATCAATTTCATCACCTTCCTCCATCTCGAGCTCAAATCTACCATGCTTCCTATTCATACACAACACCGGGAACACCAAGAACATTCTCTCTCTAATATATTCCCACAAATATAACCATCTCAAAACCCACAACACCGTCACCCACACCACCATCATGATGATGTCATTAATTCTACAAAATCTAACCATCGCCGCCCAAATCTATCTTGAATCACCCGTTTACCGCTTTGAGCACCTCCCAGACTCCTTACCCTTGATCATCTTCAATAACATCAGCGACATCAAATCCCTAGGTCGTTGCTCTTCCGTTTCCATAAGGTCTCACTCCTTCGTTCCCTAGGTCTAAAACGTCATTGTTCGCGTCGATTGCATCATCTTAGACGACGACGCCATGTAATCATCATCGTCCTCATCATCACCTTCCTCTTCAAAGTCACATGCTCTATTTCTTAACCTGTTTCATATCGTTTTTGGTAGTATTGTTGTCAAGCCTATGCAAGTGATCGGCCTATTTTTCGGTAGTGGTAATTAGCGGTCTTCGGTCATACTGGCATCATCTGCTGGTGAGGATGACGTTAGTGACGAAGTTGTGATGCATCATTCTCCTACGCAAATTTTGAAGGGTTTTAATAAGATTAAGTTTTTGAAAATTGAGTTGCCTAGCGATGAATTAGGTGTTGATGATGACGTGTTGTTGTGTTGGTGAGCCGATTTTGTATCGACTTTAGATAATTGTTTTATGCTAGGTGTTAGTTCTGTTATTTATCCTAATAGTATTAATAATGATAAAATGATGTTAGATAATAATATGAATGGTAATGATGATAATAGGAGTATACCCGAGTCGTTTTATACGAACGATGGGTTGAAATTGAGAATAGTGTGGACTATTAGTTCGTTAATTGCGACGTCTACTAGGCATTATTTGTTACAGTTGATTATATGTGAGCATAAGACGCTGGACTCGTTGGTTTTGACTGATGCGGATGGTCAAGGAGTGTTGTTTATGAATAGGGAAAAGTTGGAGGACTTGAGAGTGAAGCCGGCTTCGTTTGTGTCGAAGAGGACACTTATTCCTGGTGCTGTGTATGATTAGGGAGCATGGTAGATTTTGAATGTTATTGGTGTTCTTGGTGTTTTGGGGAAGAAGACAATGGCATATTTTTATAAATATGGGTTTGTGGTTTGAATATTTTTGGTTTCAATGTTTTTTCTAATTGTTAAAAAAAGGTTATAAATTTTAAGAAAATTCGAGCAAAATTCAAAGTTTGTTTAAAAATTTTGGGTTTGTGTTCTTTGTGTTCTTGAGTGTTATTTGAAATTAATTGTAATAAGCAGTCTTATGACTGCGATCATCATTAACACATCAGCGTCAACACAATTTTTTTTCTTTACAACATACTTCACAAACGACTTAGTGTAAATACACAACCAACTTCATTACCAACTTCTATTTTTTTCATTTTTAACACTTAAACTAAAATTTCCTTGATAATTACAAAAAAATTACATTAATAATACAAATTAATTAAAACTACAAATTAGTGTTCATTTGTTTACTTATTAACATAAGCAATTTATTATTGCATTATTTAGTCAATATATTAGGCGGTTGTGTTTTCTCATTCATCCTGAATTGTACTATTGATTATGATGATGTTTTAAAAGGCTAGTTCTATGTTTCTGATGTGGTTATTGAATAAAAAATATACTAAACACATTAACATATCATAACTGTAACAAATAATTAAAAAACTGTTGTGAAACAACGGCCTAATAGCAACCTATGAAAGAAGAAGAAAGTATAGAGAATCGAGACATGCATTTCATTGAGAGTGATCCCATTACAATATATACAAGTCCCTATATATAAGCCTTTAATCATCAATGTATTAATTACAACTATTATTGAGTCATAATGTTTGAAATGTTACAGAATGTAGATAGCCACATAATAAATAAATATTTATAACACTCCCTCTTGGCTATCCATCATTTAAAGAATATGCCTCGTTAAAACCTTTCTAGGTAAAACCCAGTGGGACAAAAACCTAGTAAGGGAAAAGAGTACACAATTCTTTTAAATCTGTTAAAGTGTGTTGCCTCATTAAAAACCTTGCTAGGAAAACCCAGTGGGATAAAACCGTAACTAACGAAAAAAGAGTGCAACGCGTATAGTCTCCTTCTGATGTATATTCTCACTCTGATGATTAGATCACTTAAGTTCATTAAGTCTTCGCATTCCAGAGCCGTGAACCAGCTTATTAAATTTTGTAGTAGGAAGTGCCTTGGTAAATAAGTCAGTTTGGTTATCACTTGAACGAACCTTTTGAACATTAATGTCGCCACTTGTCACACCCCGACAAGGGCAAAAACTCAGGAATGCAACATAATGATCAATCATAACACAAGATACAAAATAAAGAAAACTACAATGCATAACTTCAAGTGCTATGAAGACTATCAACCTCGAACAACCTCGAGTGATGTCCCAAATCGCAACTAAAATCCACAATCTCTTACAATTATTCAAATACTCTCACAGGGGTCCATAACCCAAACTTAATCCAAAACATCTAAATACTAGAATCAAACAACAAGCAAGCAAGACTTCACATGAAATTTCCCTCGGGATACTTCTAAGTCTGCTAACACAATCACCAAACTATTCTTCTCAGATACTTCACCTGATAAATGATCTACTCGAAAACATAAACAATAATGTTGGTGAGCTCGTAGGTTTGACCTTAAACCCAAAAGCCTGTGCCAATATTCTCAAACAATTGTGGACGCGAGAGTGCTCTACTTAGTGGACAGTGAATATATGTTAAAAAACTTTAGCATCACCGGACTAATCAATAACATATGGCACTTACTCACTAAAGGAGTCACTTACCAGTTGGAGCAGACTAAACATTAGGGCTAGGACCACAGACAGAACCCGTGTAGGCGTAACCCATCTCTCTCCAATAATCCAACAAATTATTGGGTAGGCGCACCAATCCGCGCCTCCGAAACAATGCATACAACAGATAATATTCACATAGCGTCATAAAGCACAAATATTGTACTCAAAAAACAAAACCACATTTCGCACAGATCAATTCAAAACATTTCAAAACACATTTGAGTATCATTTTCCCCCAACGGAAAAACAGTAAAAAGTGGGGCTACGAGAACTCACCTCAAGCAAGTCTTTAGCAACCAAATCTCAATCACACAAGCAAATGCAACGACGCCCGCACACGACCTAGTCCACTTAATGTCCCAATTTAATCATCCAATTCCAAAATAATCTTCACGTTTGATGCATAGAGTTTAGATGCGTTGTATAATTACCTAAAACAATTTAGTAGTGTGATGGTTAACGACATATCCCAGCAATCATATCAATCCCATTACTCGATAATATATACTTATACTATTTATAGAAAATAGATAAGTAATATAAATAAATATTTATAATTAATAATTATAAATATATCTCGACAAATCCATTCGGTAACCTTAGTCACTTCAATATAATCATAATACGGTTAAAAATGAAACGTTTACTCATAATAAACACATTAGAGAAGTTTCAAGAAAAATTACATTTTTCGTCTTTTAATGAATTTATTAAATAAATACATTAATTAAATAATATTTTATTATTTAAAATAAAAAATTATGTTCTAAGTATAAACTTTTTATGAAATTTTGACATGACCCGTACGCTCATACAACGTTTTCCAAGGTTTCAAACCTTATTTTTAACACTTTTCATAAATTCGACACTTTTCGACAAAACTCCAAAATCTCAATTTTTAACGTTTAGTAAAACGTTTTTCCCAAAATATCGTTCAATATCACTTCGTAAACAAATTTTCACTTCCAAAAGTCCGTCAAAACTCTCATAACGGCTAAATATCGCTTATTGGGATTTAAGGCCCAACAAGGGTCCATTAAGATATTTATAAGTCCAAAATACGATCCAAGTCCAAAACCAATGTCCATTTACATATATAAGCATATACTTATAAGTAGAAAATAATCCGGACCACAATAAGCCCTCCCATTAAGCCACGACCTAAATAGACTTATTGGGCCGTGAGTCCATAAGCTCAAAATTACGTATATTAAGCTTAAACATATGCTAACAAGCTATGAATCGCATTTGGTTACTACCATAAGCCTAAAAAATAGTCCACAACATACGCCATAACACAAAAATAATAAAAATCACTTTCCTAGTGATTTTGGGAAACTTTTCGTGGCATATAAGCCCAAATAAGCCAAGAAATATCTTAAAATAAGCCCGAATAAGCTATACAAGCTATTATAAAAAAATAAGCTATCTAGCAACATATATTATTCAACCATCACGACCACAACATCAAAACTACAAAAACCTTTAATTTACTTTTTATATCCCACGAAGCAAACACCCTCTTTTTTATTCATTTCGCTTCCAAAAATCGATTTTCACGACGATCAACTTGTACAAGTTTAGACATATTAGCTAGAAAATAGCTATTTTATTCCCCTCTCTGACTTTCTTGACCGGATGGCATCCTATGGGGTGTCGGGTCTTTCTTTTCGTGTCGGGATCACTTAAATACTCGTAAAACTCAACCGTAAAATTTACCCCAAAGTTAATTAGCATTTTATTCACCTTAAAAATACTTTTCCTAGAGTATTTACACGACATATTTTCACTTTAAACATTTCAAAACACATTTGGACATTAATGGACGTGTCAGACTCGTTTTTCATCTCAAAACTCACGGGTCAAACCACCCGGAATACAAATAACACAATAATACATTCCAAAAGGGATTATGTATCACAATAAACCATAATTCATCACAATACTCATAAAAATCATCACCGTCAACATGGTATAAAATCTGAATAAACTGACAAAAGTCAAATAGTCAAAGGACTATAAATGAAATATTCAGATCACAAAAGAGCAAAGGTTACATTCTACCCCTTTAAAAGAATTTCGTCTCCGAAATTCAGCTACTAACATCACTAAACAAATGCGGGTACTTCAATTTCATCTGATCTTCACGTTCCCACGTGAATTTAGGGTCACGTTTCGAATTCCATCGAACCTTGATGATGGCAATTCTACTACGCTTCAACTTCTTAAACTCTCTTTCCAAAATTTCCACAGGCTCTTCCATAAAATTCAACTTAGCATCAACTCGAATCTAATCCAAAGGCACTTGCAGTGTTGGATCAGCCAAAGACTACTTAAGGTTTGACACGTGGAACATGTCATGAACACCGTTCAATTTCTCAGACAAATCTAATCGATAGGCCACAGGGCCTACCTTTTCAATAATCTCAAAAGGTCCTACAAATCTAGGTGCTAACTTCCTTTTCTTCCCAAAGCGTACCACACCTTTTTAAGGCGACACTTTGAGCAAGACATAGTCACCCACACTAAACACTAGAGGCTTCCTCCTCTTATCAGCATAACTTTTTTGACGATCACGCACAGTCTTAAGTCTATCCTTAATCTGCGAGTTCTTCTCAGTAGTCTCTTACACTAAATCAGGTCCTATCAACTGACCTTCTCCAATCTTAGCCCACATAATTGGCGAACGACACTTCTTACCATACAATGCCTCAAACGGAGCACATCTCACACTAGCATGATAACTATTGTTATACGAAAATTCAACCAACGGAAGATGAACATCCCAACTTCCTCCGAATTCTAGGACGCACGCTCTAAGCATGTCTTTCAAAGTCAGAATAGTACGCTTACTCTGACCATCGGTCTGAGGGTGATAAGCCGTACTCATGTCTAAACGAGTTCCTAATGCCTTTTGCGTTGACTGCCAAAACCTTGATGTGAAACGACTATCACGATCTGATATAATCGAGATCGGCACACCATGTCTAGCAACTATCTCATTAAAATACAATCTAGCCAACCTTTTCATCTTATAATCCTAACACATAGGTAGAAAATGAGCAGACTTAGTCAATCGGTCCACAATGACTCAGATTGTGTCATGCCCACTACTAGTCCTAGGCAACTTAGTCACAAAATCCATAACTATCCCTTCCCATTTCCATACGAGAATCTCAGGTTGCTGGAGCAAGCCAGATGGCCTTTGATGCTCAGCTTTAACCTTTAAACAAGTCAAACACTTACTAACATACTCAGCTATATCCTTTTTCATTCCAGGCCACCAATACATATCTCTCATATCATAATACATCTTATCAGCTCCTAGGTGTACAGAGTACTTCGACTTATGGGCTTCATTCATTATCAGGGTTCTCAGGTCACCCTTCAAAGGTACCCATATTCGATCCAGGTAGTACAAAGTTCCATCACTTCTCTGTTCTATCATCTCATCCAACCCTTTCTGCAATCCTGCAGACTCATCCACAACCTCCTTCTGAGCCACCAGTATCTTATCCTTGATACTCGACTGAAGGGTTATATTCATAGCTCTAACTCTCTTAGGCTTTACTCTTCCCTTCCTACTTAGGGCATCAGCCACCACATTTACCTTACCAGGATGGTAGCGAATTTCACAGTCATAATCACTAAACAACTCTATCCAGCGACGTTATCGCATATTCAACTCTTTCGGACTAAAACAGATATTCTTAAGAATCTATGATCCATATAAGATACACTCTATGTTCCCATAAAGGATAAATGTCTCCAATCTTAAGCTGCATAACACGACTGCACCCAACTCAAATCAAGGGTAGTATAATTCTTCTCATGCCTTTTAACTGCCTAGACGCATAGGCTATCACTTTACCTCTTTGCATAAAACGACACAAAACCGCTAGCCTAGTCCTATACCGAGACTCAACACAAAATACCAAACAAAGTCTTCGTCCATCGGGGAGAGCTAGAGCAGGCGCATTACCATAACTTAGCCTTCAAGTGTTGAAATTGCCAATCCTGTTCCTTACACACCCAATCGAAAGACTTACAATACTACAGTTAAGATAGTAAGAGACTTAGCTATCTTAGAAAAGTTCTCAATGAACCAATAAGCTGTAATATCCACCAATATCCTAAGAACGATCGAACCATGGTCGATTCTAAGGGTTTCCAATTCTTAACAGCTTCAATCTACTAGGGTCTACATGAATCCTTTACCAATACACATGCACAGAAACGGTACTTCTCTTATCCAAATTCCCTACTTAGAAAACTTAGCTTACAATTTCTCCTATATAGCAGTCCCGCACAACCTTAAAGTGTTCAACAGCCCCACTGATTCTTAGGTAATTTAAGAAATCGGTTTAATAGTACACTTAACACAAACATATCAAGATAAGGCCCTACAAACACTATTCACAAATCCATGAATACTGCAGTAGTGCGTAAGTCAGACCAAAGGCAATACAGTGAAACTCGAAATGTCCATGAACTACACTAAATAAGTCTTGGAAAGTCACCTCCTGTACACTATATTTGATGGAATCCAGAACTAATAATCACATCTTCGGAGAAAAACTATGAACCTTGCAGTTGATCAAATAGATCATCAATTCTAAGAAGTGGATAACGATTCTTAATAGTCAACTTGTTCAACTCTCTATAATCAATGCACATCCTAAAAGAACCATCCTTTTTCTTAACGAACAATACCAGCGCTCCCCAAGGTGATGAACTTGGTCGAATGAAACCTTTGTCTTAGAGTTCCTTGAGTTGTTCAGATAACTCCTCCAATTCAGAAGGTGCCAAACGATAAGGAGACTTTGCTACCGGTGTTGCTCCAGGGGTTAACTCAATCCGAAACTCAATTTCCAAAATAGGAGGTAATCCAGATAGATCATCCGGGTATACCTCAGGAAAATCTCTAACCACAACAATCTCTTCTTGTTTCTTATCACCAGCCTTAGCACCCATCAAGAATCTTGCTTTCTTTTCCGGTCTCTCTCCTAATACTCTAAGCACCCTGCCATCCGGTAGTGGTATCCTCACTACCTTCTCATGGCAATTATTCCAGCCTTATAATTAGACAACCAGTCCATGCCTATAATCACATCAAAACTCCTATGCCCAAAAGGTATCAAATCGATGTCAAAGACATGACCCTCGATCTCTAGTTTGCAACCCTTAATAACCTTATCAATCTCTACTAGCTGCCCGCTAGCTATCTCAATCTCATATCTGAAACCTAAGTCGCTGGACTCTAAGCCTAACAGAGGATTGAAAGTAGTGGAAACAAAACTATAATCAGCACCAGAGTCAAATAAGGTAGTGGCAAAATGATTATTCAAAGTAAATGTACCCGTCACAATGTTCGGATCCTGGCAAGCTTCCCCTGCTCCCAACATAAATGCCCTACCCCTAGCCTGGTTCCCTTGGTTTCCATAACCTTGACCCCCGTTATTAGAAGCAACTTGATTTGGACCATTTTCTTCGGGTCCCTGTGCCCTATTTAATCTAGGACAAGCTGACCTGACATGGTCGGTACTATCACACTCATAACAAGCCCTAACAGTTGGGTTTCTAGCATTGACAGGATTCACATTCCTCGGCACACCTCTACAATCTTTTGCGAAATGACTCGGGCGGTTACAATTGAAGCATGTGAGACAAGGCCCTCCAGGTGCATGGTAGGAGTTGCAGGTGGTACACTTGGGCTAAGTACCCATATTCTCTCTTCCTACAGGGTTTACAGTAGTAGCAAAAGCATTTCCAGTCCTTGTCCTCTTATTATCATCCCTACCACTCCTATCCTTGCTAGGTTCCCCCATATTTCCTCTTTTCTCAACCTTCTTAATTGATCCATTTCTCACAGCCTCATTAGTCAGTGTACCAGAAATCTATACAACCTTCTGTATAGTCTTTGGCTCCGTTGCTGCCACCATCTCACAGATTTGTAGAGCAAGGCCATTCACATACCTCTCAATAATCCTACTCTCTGGAGTTACCAAGTATGGAACTAACCTAGCCAATCTCATGAAACCTCTCAGTATACGCAGCGTGGCCAGCCCCGACCATGGCATGATTCCACAACTCAGATTCCAACTTTTGCATTTCATGACTAGGATAAAACTCTTGTATCATCATAAACTTAAAGTCATTTCATGACATACTAAAAGCAACTTCCCGGCTTAGCGTGCGGATCTGAGAGTTCCACCACGTTAAAGCCTTACCCACAAATAAACCAGCACTGTATTTCACTTTTTGGTCAACACTACAACCACTCATATCATGCACAGACTCCATTTTCTCAATCCAACGCGTAAGAACAACAACACCTCCCTTACCATCATATTCCTTAGGGTTACAAGCTAAGAACTCCTTATATGAACAACCTACCCGGTTGCCATTTACTATCACATTCCCAACGTTCTCCTGAACGTTCTCATTAACCACATTACCATTTTGATTTCCAACATTTCCTCGGTTACTAATCTGAGCTAGCATGGCGGGTAAGAGGTTCTGTAATTGTTGGGCAATAATCATTGAGAAGTCAGGTGCTCCCCTATTGGCTCCCTTGACATTCCCATTGAATCCCTCTACACCCCTATTAGCTTCCATACCTTGGTCATTTCCTTGACCATTCAAATCAACAACATGGTCATCATTACCTCCCTTAGGTCCTCTACGTGATTCGGCAACAGGCCAGCAGCACTTCAGATCCTTATCCTTGGCGGCATTATCTACACGAGGGAGAATATGGACAACGTTAGGTAAGTGGGAAGACTAATATATATATATATATATATATAGAATATCTTACTATATATATAACTATACTCATAACACCACCTTACGGTGTCAACATCGATTTGTGTGAACGACATTACTAAGTATGAGTGAGTTGTGATACGCTTATAACTACGTTGGCCACCGTACTTATATTCGCATTATTTCCCAGTCATATTCGATATTGAGCTCACACATTTCAATGACTGACATAACTAAAGCACCAAACCGCGAACACACAAAAGCAACAAAAGCGGAACACCCCCCCCCCCCCCCCCCCACCCCCCCCCCCCCCCCCCCCCCCCCCCCCCCTCGCACATTAATCCTATACGCAACTAAATGACGGATCTTAGGTTATAGTCTAGGCCAATCCACCTAGTTCTCTATAACCTTGGCTCTGTTACCAATCTGCACACCAGACAAATGGCAAAAACTCGGGAATGCAACATAATGATCAATCATAACACAAGATACAAAATAGAGAAAACTACAATGCATAAACTTTAAGTGCTATGAAGACCATCAACCTCGAACAACCTCGAGTGATGTCCTAAATCGCAACTAAAATCCATAATCTCTTACAATTATTCAAATGCCCTCACAAGGGTCCATAATCCAAACTTAATCCTAAACATCCAAATACTAGAATCAAACAACAAGCAAGCAAGACTTCACATGAAATTTTCCTCGGGATACTTCTAAGTCTGCTAACACAATCACCAAACTATTTTTCTTTCACTTCACCTGAAAATGATACTCGAAAATGTCAACACTAATATTGGTGAGCTCGTAGGTTTGACCTTAAACCCAAAAGTTGTGCCAATATTTCAAACAGTGGACAATAGTGCTATATGACAGTGAATATATGCAAACAACCTTAGCATCACCGCTAATCAATAACATATTTAAGTATTATTTTCCCCCAACGGAAAAACAATAAAAATGGGGCTACGAGAACTCACCTCAAGCAAGTCTTTAGCAACCAAATCTCAATCACACAAGCAAATGCAACGACGCCCGCACACGACTTAGTCCAGTTAATGTCCCAATTTAATCATCCAATTCCAAAATAATCTTCACGTTTGATGCATAGAGTTTAGACGCGTTGTACATATCCCAAAATAATTTAGTGGTGTGATGGTTGACGACATATCCCAATAGTCATATCCATCCCATTACTCGATAATACATACTTATACTATTTAGAAAAAATAGATAAGTAATATAAATAAATATTTATAATTAATAATTATAAATATATCTCGACAAGTCCATTCGGTAACCTTAGTCAGTTCAAAATAATCATAATACAGTTGAAAATAAAACGTTTACTCATAATAAACACATTAGAGAAGTTTCGAGAAAAATTATATTTTTTGTCTTTTAGTGAATTTATTAAATAAATAAAGTAATATTTTATTATTTAAAATTAAAAATCATGTTTTTAGGAAAATTTCTAAGTATAATTTTTTAACGAAATTTCGACATGACCCGTACGCTCATACAACGTTTTCCAAGGTTTCAAACCTTATTTTCAACAATTTTCATAAATTCGACACTTTTCGACAAAACTCCAAAATCTCAATCTTTAACGTTTACTAAAACGTTTTTCCCAAAATATCGTTCAATATCACTTCGTAAACAAATTTTTACTTCCAAAAGTCCGTCAAAACTCTCATAACGACTAAATATCGCTTATTGGGCTTTAAGGCCCAACAAAGGCCCATTAAGATATTTATAAGTCTAAAATACGATCCACGTCCAAAACCAAGGTCCATTTACATATATAAGCATATACTTATAATTAGAAAATAATCCGGACCACAATAAGCCCTCCCATTTAGCCACGACTTAAATAGACTTATTACGCATATTAAGCTTAAACATATGATAACAAGCTACGTATCGCAATTGGTTACTACCATCAGCCTCAAAAATAGTGCACAACATACACCGTAACACAAAAATAATCAAAATCACTTTCCTAGTGATGTTGGGAAACTTTTCATGGCATATAAGCCTAAATAAGTCAAGAAATAGCTTAAAAATAAGCCCGAATAAGCTATACAAGCTATTATCAAAAATAAGCTATCTAACAACATATATTATTCAACCATCACGACCACAACATCAAAACTACAAAAACCCTTATTTTCCTTTTTATATCCCTCGAACCAAACACCCTCTTTTTTATTCATTTCGCTTCTAAAAATCGATTTTCACGACGATAAACTTGTACAACTAACATCTATGCATCAAAATAAACCCAAAAGGACAAACGAAATTTAAATTTGAAAACTTATAAGAAATCTTTAAAAATGTAGATTTTGACACGAACCAGACAACTCAAACGTTGTTTAAATGAATACCCAAACACTCGTATCAACCCGGAATACCACGTTCTCGATCAAAGTTGGAAAATTTATGGTGGATTGTGGTGATGTAGGTGGCGGCCGAATAACACACACACACACACTTATGTGTGTTTTTTTGAAAATGAAATGGACAATGAATGGAGTGTTAATGGTATAAGGAATATACTTGTACAAGTTTAGACACATTAGCTAGAAAATAGCCATTTTGCTCCCCTCTTTGACTTTCTTGACCGGATGGCTTCCTATTGGGTGTCAAGTCTTTCTTTTCGTGCCGGGATCACTTAAATACTCATAAAACTCAACCGTAAAATTTACCCCAATGTTAATTAGCATTTTTATTCACCTTAAAAATACTTTTACATTAACCTAGAGTATTTAAATGACATATTTTCACTTTAAGCCCTTTCAAAACTCATCTGGACATTAACGGACGTGTTTGACTCGTTTTTTGGCATTTCTCAAAACTCACCGGTCAAACCACCTGAAATACAAATAACACAATAATACATTCTAAAAGGGATTATTAATCATAGTAAACCACAATTCATCACAATACTCATAAAAATCATCATCGTCAATACGCCACAAAATCTGAATAAACTGACAAAAGTCAAATAGTCAAAGGACTATAAATGAAATATTCAGAATACAAAAAGGGAAAAGGTTACACCACTCTTCTGTAAGTCATGAGTGAAAAAGAACTTTGATAGATATGCTTCATTTTGTCACCTTTGAGGTATCCGTCCTTAAGCTAAGCAATACATGTTGCATTATCTTCATGTACAATTATGGGAGCCTTCTGGCCTAAAGAAATCCCACATGATTCACGAATATATTGTATCATACTTTTTAATGATACGCATTTCTGAATCGCTTCATGGATGGCCAAGATCTTTGCGTGATTTAATGAAGTGGTACTCGTTGTTTGCTTTATGGAACGCCATAAAATATCTGCATTGAAATTTGTGAAAACATATCTAGTTTGGGATTGACCGGTATGGGGATCAGACATATATCCTGCATCTGCAAAACCAACTAGATTTCTTTTGGATAGGTTAGTATAATATAAACTCATATATGTACCTTGAAGGTAGCTAAATATTTGTTTTACCCTACACCAATGTCTTCTTGTTGGACACAAGCTATACCTTGCTAATAAGTTAAACATAAATGATATATCGAGTCTTTTATGACTCACAAGAAATAAAAATGTCCCCATGACACTTAAATAAGGTACTTCTGGTCCAAGTTTCCTCATCGTCATTTGTACTTTGAAAATGGTCATTTTCAACATTTAGGGTCCTTAAAACCATCGTGGTTCTCAATAGATGAGATTTATCTATATAAAATCTTTTTAACAATTGATCTTTGTATGCATTTTGGTGGATAAGGATTCCATTCTTTAGGTGTTTAATTTCTAATTCGAGACAAACATTTGTCTTTCCAAGATCTTTTATCTCAAACTATTCCTTTAAGTATTCAACTGTCTTTAGAACGTCCTGTTGAGTTTTGATAATATTCAGAAGATCAACACACACAATAATCATGACATACTCATGTCCAAATCTTTTTATAGAAATGCATTGGCAAATATAATCATTTTTATATCATTCTTTTACTATATATTCATCAAGGCGATTATAACATATATGCTCACACCATGATTAATTCAATACAATCAAATGGTATTCTTGAGAACTTTTCTTATATGCTTTAAGCATTAAAAATCACTAACATGCTTCATCAATTTTATAACATCTCAACATCACATGAGCTCTATTTATTTATCTTTTTAGACGCGTATTGGTTACTTATTATATTGCCAGACTTGTAAATATTAAATACATTATTGTATCCACCACATGAGAACATGTCTTATTTCCATGTCTTTATGTCTTTACGAAAATATTACGTGCCTTTTGTTTGCCTTGGATACAAAAGTTTATATACTTTAATTTCACTTTCTCATAAAGACCAATGCATATCCAACAATTTTACACATTCATATGTGCATACTTCAAGTCCCGGTAACCATGTCTCGTCATAAGAGACTTTAATCTTTCTTTAGCTCTTTGCGTCTTTATTTCCTTTTGCCACTCCTTCTACATCTTCACTTCATGCAGGTATGCTTCCATGATCCTCACTATGATTATAGCGCTATCTTATTTATTTACATATTTGTTACTATGCCAAATATGATATACAATAATATTATCGATGTCGATTCATTAATTTTCGATTCCATATTTCACTAGACATTGCATTATATCATTTATTGAGATCTTATTTTTTTCACGTACTTAGGGTTTTTCAATTACCTTCATGTCTAGTGTCTCTTTAAGAGACTGTTATGGGGTCTTTATTACCTCGATCCGACCATCTT